>JAGDQO010001485.1:0-214719 GCA_018342035.1 Solanum appendiculatum
TATGTTTTGACTATGAGGGTGAGCCCGGTAGTTTGTCTTGGCCCCCGCTAAGTACTCATGTTTAGAGGTGGTGTTGGACAAGTCGTGTATTATGCTTGAGCTTCACTCATCTATGGTATTATGTATCATTTCTTTTTTTTCTTTCTTGCTCCCTTAGTCCCGATTTCCCCCTTGATTATGCTTATCGCTTATGGTCATTTAATTGCTTCCGCGACCAAGGATGTGTAATGATACGCTATGAGGCTTGTTTGGGTTCCTTCGGGTTCCCCATTCGCCGGTCACATCTAGGCCCTAGGCTTGGGTCGTTGACAATTTCATCATCATTTCAGTAATTACATAACCATCCGACTCATAGGACGTACCTTGGACCTTCCCTTTCCTAAGAATTCTATAAATGGGCATTTTATCAAACACAAGGTGGGCAATTGTTCATGTAAATGAAATCATGTATTTCAAGAATACTAAGTCCAACCAATTCCAAAATCCATATAAATCAGCCCACCAACAACATACATATATATATCAACCTTCATAATTTGATCATGGAAGCATGTAAACCATAAACATCACATAATAATTCCATTTCATGATAATATGCAAAATGGACCATAATAGGGTGTGTAGTAGTAATTCCATAATTCAAGAGTTCATAAATAATCATAAGGACCCATAAACTTGAAGTAGAAATAGAGGATAAATGGTTGGACTTGTGGAAAGGAAGGTTTCCACAATCAAACCCACATACCTCAACTTTGGAGAATCCTTGATGAAGATTGGAATGGAGAATCGAAGCTTGAGATTGAGTCTTGAATCCGGAATTAGAGCTTGAGATGTTTGAATTTGGTTGAAGATCTTGGTGGAATTTTTGGAGAGGGCTTAGAGAGTGTTTTTGGAGTTAAGAAAAATGACTAAGTATGGGACATATCCCCTTTTTATAAAAAAAAAGTCTCCAACCCGCCTAAAAAAAAAGCTCACTGGAAATTGCAAATCTGCACAGACAGGTTTTACGAAAATAGTCATAACTCCCTCATCCTAACTCGGACTAAGGTGAAACCAAGTGCGTTGGAAAGTTAACTCAAAGAGCTTTAATTTGATAGGTTGCAGCCCTTCCAGTTCCTTGTGTGCTAAGAGATATGCCCCTTTAAAGTTGACCCTCCAAATCGCAATTTTTGCAATTTTCGAATTTTGATACGGTTGCTCTAAAATTCGGGTTAGACCCATTTCCCACTCAATTTGACCCCACAAATAAGAATATGAAGTCTAATTTCCGAAATCATGCACGGATTTTGAGATATATGGAAATTACAATTATAGGTGTATCCGAAGCACATTTTCGGGCATTTTTGGGGTCGTTTCAGATAATTAAAACTTGATGATTTATTTTATGTTGTGTTTTGCATATTTAGATTCTACAAAGGATTAGAACACACTCATACTTCGTAATTGAACTCTTTTCTGCATCACTCCTTGTGGGATCGACCCCAACTCACCATTGGGTTTATACTTGTTAGTGACCGCCTACACTTTGAATTATAAGAGGTGTAGTTTTGCATTATCATATTTGCACTTAGATTCGTGGCTAGTGAGATTGCACCACTCCAGTTAGCTTTTGGTGAGCCCTCCTCATTTGGGGACTCCATTGTTTTAGACTGTCAACTCTTCTTCTTATGTTCTCTTTGTTTTGAGGTAGCTTGGGTCCATGTCCCTGGCATACTTATATTTTCATTCTAAAGTAGTAGAGGCTTTATTCAGACATTAGTAATGTAGTCTCATAGAGTTTGTTAAATTCTTTATTAAGCATATATTTCAGTTTCCACAATATTTCATTTGATATGCCTGATATGTTATGTTAAGGGTTATCCTGGGATCATTCATGGCCCTAGGTACCATTTCTAGACTAGGTATAGACTCGGGTTGTGACAAACTTAGTATTAGAGCGCTAGGTTTAAGTGTCCTAGGATGTTTGAAAAGCTGCATC
The DNA here is from genome assembly GCA_018342035.1 of Solanum appendiculatum. Classification (NCBI taxonomy): domain Eukaryota; kingdom Viridiplantae; phylum Streptophyta; class Magnoliopsida; order Solanales; family Solanaceae; genus Solanum; species Solanum appendiculatum. The sequence goes on from JAGDQO010001485.1 coordinate 1,979, forward strand.
TACTAGAGTCTTTTTTTATGGGTGTGAAGTGCGCCACACTTATAAGAGGGAGGCTACAGGATATTTAGGAAATATTTCTCTCATTTATACTCAAGATCGTGCAACAAAGCTATCCCCTAAGAAACATATGCAGATTCGTGAGTTGCTCTAATTTCTCTAACTATTCCTCATCTTCGAGGTGATAGAAGTAGTAAATCTTGATTCTTACTGACAAGGTGTTCTCAAATAGAACTATCAGCATTTCAGAGACCGTAGAAAGGGCTTGAGATGAGCCCATTAGTATGCTTTAGCCCATCAGTTCAAAATCTTACATTCTTATTTATGTGAATCGTGTTGTTGAGCCAAAGTATGATATGCATCTAGAAACTTCTATAACTCTTCGTTACACAGAACATTCATGAAAGGAGAAAGTATGTGTCTAGAGTCTTGGGTAGTATTGTCACCCATAAGATAGTGTGATTTAGCTATGATTTATTAGTTTAATGACCAAAAATTTGATGTGTAAATATAGAAGTGTAATATCCAAAATAGTGGGGATAATGAGTTAGCAAGGTGTAGTATATATATTTATATATAGAAGTTATTTATCCATTAAGTTAGAATTGAGGCGATATGTCTTTTAGTGTAATTAAGGGATAGTAAGTTGATGTAGATCTTATGGTAGAAGGTTGAAAAGAAGTCATCTGTTAATGTGACATAGATTTTGATTGAACTAGGAAAGGAGTTTACGATTCAAGTCATTAATGAAAGTATATGGTGGTTAATGTTTGATAGATCTAGGCTTTACTTTTGTGATTCTGAAAAGGAACTACTTGATGCTTATTGAGCTATGAATATAGTTTAGACGTTTGTATGGATAAGTAGTGGTGATGTGTGAAAGAAGGATATGTTAAATGTATTAAAATTAGATAGGATGTAAGATTAAGATCGACTACTATCAGTAAGAGATTTTGGTGGACTAGTATTTCTCAATTTATTTATTTATCTAGTAGCCGCTAAGCCAGCGCAGTACGCGAAGTTGTATTGTTAGACACTAAGTTTGAAATGTGAATGATCATCCATAGCGGAAATAAATGATAGTTTAGGGATTAGTGATGCTAATTTTATAAAATTGATCTAGTAGCCTTAAAGTAACATATGTAAGAACTTGAATTTATGAATTTTCAATAAGGGTGATGACTCATATAGATGTGATTTATAGGTTAGACTATGAATGGTGATTAAGTCATTAGATATAAGAGATCCTTAAGCATTAGGAAGATAGAAGTGAACCCAAGGTAATATGTGGTTGCATGATATTCTAGGGTTATTAAAGTGTTATGTATTCCTAGTTAGTATATCGGAGTACCTAGGTGTGGAGGAGGCTAAGTATAGTATGTCTTATGTGGTGTTCTTAAGAGTTGAATAAAAAAATTAGAGATAAATGATGTTGCGTTCTTAGTTAAGCTTTATTCTCTAGTGATTCAGAGAATTATGAACTTAGAGGTGGGATGTTAGTAGAATAACAAGGAAGATTAGATTGTGAGGTGCTAAGGGAATTTGTTATGTTTGCTAGTAAGAGTTTAATTTATATGATGATGAGTGTAGAAGCTAAAAGAAGTTAAGAGTGGTATCTTTGAAAGGAATATCCTATAATGAAGCTAGTATCTTCTAAATACAGACTGTCTCGATAAGTGAAGCGTCCATGTGTATATTATTGCTGAGTTTAGAGGATATGGAATAGGCCCAAAGACGTAGAATGTCTGCCATAATCTAAGGGGGATATGATAAGGAGAAGTAACAAATCAAGTCTTATGAATCAGATTGTGATGTATTTCATAAGGAGTTCTGATGAGATAGCAAACCATTTCTAGAGTATTCTTCAGATTTCAACCATTATGAACTCTACTCATCTCTTACGTCTTAGCATCGTGCCTGTGACCCATACTCATGCACCTCATATAGATTTCTGCCTATGCTCAGATTCTAAAATAGAAAGGAATAGCTTCAGAACAATGATTCCCATATTACTCTATGAATCTATGACTTCTAGCTCTATGATATACGACTCTCGATGCATGCACCCATGATTTCTTAATATGCTCAATCCTACATACTCATGATACATTCTTGGGGAGTAGTGAAATCACAATATGTTAAGTATGTTTTCAGTACATATTCGTGCCAATGATTTTGTTGTTCTAAATCCTACTTATGTTCACTCATGGTAATGATAGATGGTTTTAACATGTTCTATGCCTAGAATATCTCTTTATGTGTTGCTTATGCTTCAAGTACATGGCGTACTCGTGCCTAGTACACTTACCTCTTCAAGACCCCCATTTATGAGTGTCAAAGTCATGATAAGTATAGGCTATGATTTAACAGTATCTTTCTTATTCTAGATCCTCATACTTTAGTCCTTTAGTGACCTTCCCTATTTTGTGATAGTGGTATTGATAACAACTGAATGATGGTTTTAGATGAGAAGGTAGTTGTATCTTATTAGGAAGATCGGGATATATTTATTTATCTAAGGCTATAAAAATGGAGGGAGATCAAAGATCTACTGTATGAAAAAGTTAGACGAAAAGTCTCAATGTGTCTCTTGGTAGTAATCCTTGAAAATTTCAGCTTATAAAGACGTTAGGAAAGCTAGAGACTATTAGATAGATTAATTACCTTGAAGTTCATGAAGTGGATAGTGATAGGTTTGAATATTATGTTGGATGAATGAATTATGCACTAGTAGCTTCTTGATTTGAACTTGAGGTTAGTTAGATGGTGTGGTAAGAAGAAGTTGTATTCTTTGGATGGAATTTCCTATAGAAATATAAGATTAGTATGTTAATTGTACGTGCAACACCTTTTGAGTTTAGGTTAGGCTTGAACACTGTGAGAGCATGTAGTTAGACTAAGAATTGAGTAGAAGTAGACACATGTATCCTTGTGAGGGTTATAAGTTGCAGCTGATGAAGGGTAGTATTCAAGAGAAGAAGATAGTTGTGAAGTGTTTAAAATTCAGCACTCGTACGTTTATGACATAGTAGAATTATTCTTATCTCATGCCCATGGTACCCATATCTCATGTCAAGGAGTTTTAGATGGTGTGTTGCCCATGTTCAAATCTATATTGTTCATACTTCATGAATCTATGTCGGTGTCTCACATGAATTATGCCTATGATTTCTTCCCTTGAAATGTTATAAAATCTCCATTTCAAAATCTTCAAAGGCCAATGAAGGCAAAGTTTTTGTCATTGTTTATTTTCTTCTTACTTATGCTAGTTCTTATGATCTTCGCTCATGCTTCTAAATTCTTTATTGTTGATTATTAGACCTCTATTGTTGGTAAAATTCAATTTATGCTATTATATAAAGCAAAATATAGCCCAAAGAAATCGTAGTTTACTCCATTCACATGTCTATTCAGCTTTGATCTTCATTTGAGGATGAATGATCCCAAGAGGGAGATATTATAACGCCTCGCAACTCTATTCTTAGAATCTGAATCGATTGTCGTAAGTGTATCAACTTGAATCGAGTGATATACTACTTGCTCATATATATTAAGGTCAATTTAGAAGTATTAGAAGTGCCTTGGATGTGAGTTAAGGTCATAATAAACTTTTAGCACAAAGTCGAGTTGAGTGGTTCCCTAATGATTAAGTTTTTCGCGTAAGTTCATTCAAGGATCAACTTCAATCAATCATACCTCTTAACATATGAAGGGTTTTGTGGCTTAATATCAACAAAATGAAAGGCCTTGAAGTCTTCTTTCAGCCATTGTTGACTGTTCGTCAATCAAACTTATGTGCTAAAAGTTATGCTCATTTTTCTAGGCACTAGGTAGTCTGCACGAACCGGTGCATGAAGTGGACATCTAACGCGCGGCCGCGTGGCAAGGTCTGTGATACTGTTAAGGTTGTGCAAAGTGTCGTGCGAGCTAACCTTCAGTTGCTCGACCCCGCTTGTTACTTTGAAATTCTTTTGGTTTTCTCTTGTTTTTCAAGTTTTAGGATGAGGGTTTATGTCTTTTTCTCATCCCAAAACCCCAACCCACAACTATTAATTTCTCCCTAAAGAAAAAGTCAATCAATTCTGATAATTGCAACCCTCTCATTCTAAGAAAAATCTATGCTCAAGAACTTCAAGAAACACCAAAGCTGGGATTTCAAGGTTTCCAAGCAAGTTCTTCTTCAAGCTTCTTTAAGAACCTTGTTCTTCCAGGTATGTAAGGCTTCAGTGAGAGTACTCCATTCACTCTCATTTCTAAAGTCTTTTGATTCTCAATAATTTCACAAGATTATTAGAAGTAAAGCTAGGGCTTTTATGAAATTATGATCTTTCTTCAATAAGCATTGTTTTTCATTGTTTCACTTTGATTTTGAAATCTTATGGTACTGAATTAGCATGATTTTTATGGCCATTCAAACCCTTATGGCTTTTAAGCATGAAAACAAGCATGATATGAATTGCAACCTAAGTTTAGGTTATTTTAAAATATGATTTTTGAGCTGAGCCGCATATATGATTCAAGATGATAAGCGTTTTTCATACCTATGAGAATTATATGAATATATGTTGTTTTTGATGGACTATTTAGTACTGAGAGGATGCGGGTTTAGAAAACTCAAGTCCCATAACTTCATGCCAACGTAGGATTATGTTTCACTGCTTTATCGGTTGACCTTCTGGCCCCGATCGAGAGGCTCAGATTAGTGGATCCACATAGATATGATATGGTCTTATACTCTGGCAAGGTATAGGGCAGCCCTCCTAACTGGGTTAGCTGTTGGACATCATGAGCTCACATGGTGTATGTCGGTTATAAGAAACTCTCCAATTATGCAAATTTTATGATATGTTTTAAGGTCTATATGTTTCATTTTAAGTATGCTCTTTTATGTATATGATTATGCAAGACTACTGAAAAAGACTCAACTATATGTATATGTCTTTTGAAAAGAGATTTTTATGATACTTGGTCTTGGACTCCAACTGTTTTCTCTTCAACACTTCTACTATATATATGATCTACGAAATCTTATTTCACTATCTTGTTCATGATTGTTTAAATGATTATGGTAGTGTCCTTCCTTACTTACTCGGTACATTCCACGTACTGACACATACATTTCTCTGTGTTGCATCCTTTTATGATGTAGATTTTGGTAATCGCACTCATATTCGTGGCTAGTGAGGTTGCAACACTCCCAGTTAGCTTTTGGTAAGCCCTCCTCATTTGAGGAATCCGTTGTTTTAGACTGTTAACTCTTTTTCATAATATAACACAAGTTATTCCGTGTCATTCCTACAAATGTAATCAAGGTAAAAGTTTAATTTATAACCCGCAAGCTATTTCGTAAAAAACCATAACTTAAGTCCTACAAAAATTATGTCGAGCGAGGTAAAAGTTTAATTTCAGCATCCACAAGTTATGTCGCAAGAGACATAACTTAATTCCCACAAAATTTATGACGATTGAGGCAAAAGCTTAGTTCAAAACCCATAAGTGATGTCATAAAAGACAACTTTTTTTGGGTTAAAAGGGAAGTTATATAAATATAATATAAGTAAAAACAGAGACAAGTTAAGTTTGGTTAGTGAACCACCTTGTCATTGAGTTCACAAATATAGAGTTTTGGGTCACATCCCGGCCCTAGATAATAGGGTTAACAATAGAAACTTTCCTAGCATATATAGTTCCTAGATTATCTGCCTCCCACTCCTAGTAAGCATACTCCGGTGGAGTTGTGAATGTGTTGGGGGCATCAAAAACTTCTCTTCTTAGTCCTTCCTTCGCCAGCTTGTCCGCTACCCTATTATGTTCTCGGTATGTGTGTGTCAGCATTGGCATGTCCAACTTCTGCATCAATGACCTGCACTCAATAATTAGGTTAGTGCAAAGTGATCATGTTTTATCCAGTTGATGATATCCGAAGAATCAGTGCTGATTATCAAGGGGGTCAGCTTATGCTCCACTCCGATATGTAGTCCTTTTTATAGGGCTTGGAGTTCTTCTATCCCAAGGTTGGTTTTTGGGATGCTTTCGCTGAAGCCTATAATCCATTGGCCTGTGTGGTCTTTGAAGGTTCCTCTAGTTCCTCCCACACTCGGATTGCTCTTCACTGCCCCGTCAATGTTTAGTTTATAGGTTCCCCTATCCGAGGTTTCCCATTTAACTCTAATGGTTGTTTGATGGAATTTTGTTCTTTCCTTTTGGGCCACCAACAACTGATATTCCATGGCCTAATTGACAGTGTTGCCCTTGTTAATGTGCTCTTTTGTTTTGTTGAAGAGGTTGCTATTCCTAGTGAGCCAGATATTCCATAAGCAGAAAGGGATAAGCATTCCTCAGTTTATGATGCTATTGAAGGGTTTATTTTTAGTGCTTTTCCAGAAGGAGTCCCAGTTACTTGTACTATACTGAGGTTCTAGATGTTGTTATTCCCTCCGATCATTCTATCCCAAAAAAGGGAGGCATTTAGGCACTCGAAGAAGATATGATTGGTATCCTCTTTTGGAGAGTTACAGAAGTGACAGCTTGGGCTAACTTAAGCCCTTTCTGGTGGAGTGAGTGGTTGGTAGGAAGCCTCTGGTGATGGAAGAGCCAAAGGAAGGTTCTAATCTTGTTAGGGGCTTTGGTAGACCAAATCCAGTCAAAGTCCTTCGACTGGGCTTGGTCAGTGTTCAACTTAGTGTTGGATATTAGCTCATAGGCACTACCAGATGAGTATTTTCCATCACTGGTTAGGCCCCAAATCATGGAATCATTCTTGGGGCTATTGTGAGGGACGTGGTAGTCCTTGATTATGGATTTAAGCTCGTCACTAAGGTTGAAAGAGAGAAAGTCAAAGTTCCAGTTCCCATTTGCATAGATGTCCTTGACTTTGAGGTTTGTGTCCTCTTCAATGAAAGGGCCATAAATGATTTTGTCAATGGGACAAGAATGGGGAATCCAGGCATCTTTGACAAAGGAAACTTTGTCCCCTTTATGCACAACCCATCTTGAGGCCTTTTGACACACTTCCCATCCCTTTTACAGGTTCTTCCAAGTTCTTAACACAACCTTGTTCCTATTAGGGATGTTGTCATCCCTGAAGTATTTACTGGTTAGGAATCTGCTCCAAAGGCTATTGGGGTTGTTAAAATCCCTCCACGCCATGGCAGAGTGCAGGGCTCTATTCCTTAGCTCGCATTTTTGGATGCCCAGCCCCCCATCCTCTTTGTTCCTAGTGATGGTTTCCCAGCCAACAAGGTGTATCTTTCTCTTTCCAAATGTGGTTCCCCAAATAAAATCCCTGATTATTTTGTTGATTGATTCAGTGCTTTTTGAGGGGAGGCTGATGTACTGCATGACGTGAGAGGGGATGCTACTAAGGGTAGCTTTTGCTAGGACGGTTCTGCCTGCCAAGTTAAGAAACTTGGTTTTCCATCCTTCCTTCTTGTTGTTCATGCTATCAGTAACAAATTGGAAGTCTCCATTGGTAGGCTTCCTGTGGAAAATAGGGAAGCCCAAGTATTTTCCAAATGAGTCATGGGGCCTATTCTGAGAAGGTTAGAGCAAGTTGCAGAGTTGGTAGGGGAGCAATTCCTGGAGAAGATCACCTTCGAATTTCCTAGATTGATTCTTTGGCCAGAGGAGTTGTTGAAGTTGTTCAACGTTTCAGAAATGGTATTACATTTCTTAGTGTCAGCTTTGGCATAAAGGGTTAGGTCGTCTGTGAAGAACAGATGAGAGATCTTGGGCCCTGTAGTGGTGGTTTTGATCAGTGTCCATTCCCTAGCCTTGACCTTTTGGTCAATATTTCTGGAGAGTCTTTCCATACAGAGAATGAAAAAGTAGGGGGATATGGGATCCCCCTAGCATATGCCCCTGGATGGTCTAAAGGAGTCGATTCTTCCTCCATTGATTATGATTGATATGGAGCTTGAGCTGACACAACTCATAATCAGGGAGGTGAGCTTAGAGGGGAAGTTGAAGAAGTGGAGCGTGTCACAGATGAAGGGCCACTCGAGCCTGTCAAAGGCTTTTTCTAAGTCGATTTTCAAAATCATGTTAGGGTTCTTTCCTTTCATTTTTTGAATTGGGAGATGTATTCTTGCACAATAATGGCATGGTCTGAGGCTCTTCTAGATGAGAGAAAATTGGCTTGGTTGTGCCTAATGATCTTTTGAAGATGGGGCTTAATGCGATTTACAATGATTTTGGTGACCAGTTTATAACTCATGTTACAAAGACCAATTGGTCTGAAGTTCTTGAGCATGGAAGCGTTTTGGCTCTTAGGAATGAGGCACAGAAGGGTTTGATTTACATCCACATGGATAACAGAACTTTGGAAGACATCTTTGCAGAAGTTGATGGTTTTTTCCCTTACTAGATCCCAATATTTCTGGTAGAAAATGGGGTGGAGGCCATCAAGGCCCATGGCTTTTAGGGCTTGAAGGATTTGAGGGCATGGAGAATTTCCATATCAGTGTTGGGAAGGTCCAAAAGGTCCTTAGATTCCTAGGTGATGAAATTTAAATGGGCATGCTCCCTAGTGAGGAGGTTGCTGGACTGAGAGTGGGTAGTGGTGTAAAGTTTGATGAAGTAATTGGTTGCTTGATCCCTAATGTCCTTATTATCTAAGTACATAGTACCAGCTTAATCTTTGAGGGAGGTGATTATGTTCCTCCTTCGTCGGTTGAGAGTTGAAGTGTGGAAGAAACGAGTGTTAGCATCTCCCTCACTTAACCAGTTGATTCTGGATTTAGTTTTCCAGAAAACCTCTTCTGCTTTTAGGAAGCTATCATAATCTAGAAGGAGGTCCTTTTCTAGATCCTGCAGGAAAGGACTGGTGTGGTAATTTTCCAATTTCTGGATGCCATCAAGTTTGGCAAGAATGTTCTTCATCTTGGTGAAGATATTTCCAAAAGTTGACTTGTTCCAGATGCTTGCTTTTTCTGAAAGAGGTCGATGGCTTTCCCAAGGGTATTGGTGTTGTCGAAACAGAGCTTAACAACACCTTGGAAGGATGGGTGCCCACACCACATGGGTTCCATCCTGAAGCTCTTGTTAGATGTATTAACCATACTACCTTTGAGATTAACGAGTAAAGGACAGTGGTTAGACTTGGTTCTGGTTAGATGGGTGACTAGGGCCTTCGGAGACCGGTTTATCCAAGGGTATTGGCCACGCACATGTCAAGTCTTTCCAAGATGAGACCGTTTCTGTTCCTATACCGCTTATTAGTCCAAATGTATTTATAGCCCTTGTACCCTAGGTCCACCATCCCACACTTATTGAGGCAGTTCCTAAACTGGGCAATTCTAGCATTATTAATACTAAGACCACCCAATTTTTCCTTAGATTGTGTGACTTCATTAAAGTTCCCACCAATTAGCCATTTGGTCTTGTTAGTCTCAGCAATTTGACACAATTCGTCCTAGAGGTTAGTTCTCATATTCAAATCAAGGCTAGCATAAAGAGCGGAGCAAAGCCAGGACTTAGAGTTTGGAAGTACCTTTACCATCACATGGATTCCTTGCGGGGTAATGGTTAAACTGTCAAACTTCACTGTGTCCTCCTTCCACATGATAACTATGCCACCAGAGAGTCCGTTTGCAGCGGATTGAATGTGCATGTCAAACTTTAGTACCTCAGTGAGCTGCTTGTGGTCCGTCATTTTTATTTCCAATAAAACCAACATGGAGGGTTTATGAGTTTGGACCATGGCGTCGCACTGACGCCTGAACTTGGTGCTATTGGCCCCCCTCGCATTCCAGATGATGAACTTCATTAGAGTATGATGAAGTGGTATGTGTTCTAGCGAGCTCTTCCCCTTCCCACCTGGGTTTTCTCCTTTGCATATGTCAATGGGTTCAGGAGCACTACCGCTGGTATGGCCTCCTATTCGTTCCTCAAGTTTAATGTGAATTTGGTCACCCGTTTAGGGCATTGGACCACAATAGTTGTGCTGATGACTTCATCGAATTCCCTGAATAGTATTTCCTCCAGTATAAATGTCTCCGTACTTTGCTACCCAAGTATTTCCAAAATTTCATCTAGTTCCTGGTTACTTTGCCTTATAAGTTCTAACATGGAGGGCTCCCTCTTTTCCATGTTTGTTGTTCCTCCTACCCATTCCTGAGCATTGTACATTTGTGCCTGAAGTTCTGGCGATATCCATGGCACAAATGTTGGGGTCTGGGAGCTTTTCAAGTATGGCATGAGCGGGAAGAAGGGTAGGCTCTAGAAAGTTTGCTCCATGAGCACACTAAGGTCCTGCATGGACATCATGTTTGTATTCTCCATCATTTGGGCCTGCATCAGGGTCTGCATCCATATTTGCATACCTAGACTCTCCACTGCATGATCTATCCCCTCTTTGATGATTTGTGCTAAAAATGCAGGGTCCTGAAGAAGTAGAGTTACTTGTCTCCCCCTATGACGAGGTGAAGTAGGAGACATATGTCCTGCAGTGCTAGTTCTAGCCACCATGTTGGGGGTGTGGTCTGGAGGCAGTGGCGCTGTCGTGAATGTCATTGGGGGGTTTGGTGGAAACTATGGGGATGGTCGATTGAGTGCCATTGCTTTCTTCAGGTTCTATCTCCTTGTTCCCACCTGGTAGTAAGTTGTGGCTCCCTTCATTCCTACCAATAGTTAAAACATGTCGGCTTGAAGCGATGGCCATGGTCACTTCAACTGTTGTGGGGTGATGATTATTTCCTCCAGTGGATTCAGAGTGGCGAGAGGCTATGGGATTGACCTCCATTGCTATTCCTTTGGGGGAAAGAGGGGGGTGGGTAAGTAGGCATGTCCTCCCCCATGCCACTTGTGTTCATTGATTATGGGATTTTCCAAGGATTTGCCAAATCCTTTTCTAAGTTGGGGGATCTCCTTAATTAATTTAGGCGCGTGGGGATCTCCTTAATTGCCAAATTCGGAAGATCTTGGTGCTCCAGTTCTGGTAGATTGGTGTAGCTTCGGTTCATCTCTTTGCTTTTATTTAGGAGGATCTCTTTGAAACTTTGAGTCGGTTCAGAGTCCTCCACCATGTAATTAGTGGTATCCGGTGGCTCTAGAGGGGTGTTTACCGGTGATCCTTCATACTGATGTGGGTACTGGGTTTTGTCCATAGAGAGAAAAAACTTTGTTTTTTGATTGATAAAAGACATAACTTAATTTCTACAGAACTATGTCGAGTGAGGCAAAACAAGTTAAGTTATGTCATAAGATACATAACTTAATTCCTACAGAATTTATGTCAAGTGAGACAAAAAGTTCAATTTCATAACCCACAAGTTATGTAAGAGGCATACCTTAATAACTACAGTACTTATGTTGAATGAGGCAAAAGCTCTCCGAACTTATGCCAAATGAATTAAATACTACACAACTTATGTTGGATAACCTGATTCCTACAAAACTTAGTCGGACAAAGCAAAAGTTCTCTGAACTTATACTGAGCAAAATTAGATCATAAATAATGTACTTTGGTCCACAAATTATCATTAAATGAACAATAGTACTAAAATAAAAAAACTTCATATTTGAGGGCAAAAATTAAAGATCACCGCGAAATAGGAGCAATCCGTACAAAGATTAGACACATTGACTACATGGAATAGAATGTACATTGCAAATAGTAGACGGAACTAATTCGACATGAAAGACCGTACCATGATATCGTAATCTCGTTGGAGTTTGCACTGTGTGATCATCACCACCAAAAAAAAAAAGATACATTCACTTGCATTGACACCATGCCACTGGTAGAACAGTACAACCAACATGCAACTCATCTTAGCTACAGTGAAATGACTTTTATAGTATGCACTGACGTTACACTAACCCGAAAAAAAGAAACAGGTTTGTAAATAATTGAAATAATACATCTCAGTGACAGAATCAAACTCAACTTTTGAGGTAGACAATTTTAGGTTCCACAAGCACATAACTAAGAAAGGCTGTAATTGACCAAGTGTGTGCAGGGATGGAACTCAGTAACTTGCAGTTGTATTTTATACATCGCTTTATCTGGGTGAAAAATTCAAGCACCCTTGTTGCTATTCCATGGCTTGAGCACCTCAACAACTATGACTGCAACGATTATCAGAAGGATGATGATGGCAATGCACATCCATTTTCTTGAATTCCTTTGTAAAGTCTTTGCCTTTTGTAGAGCAGTATTCCCTGATTGCACATGGTCAACTGCAGCTGAAACCTGAAAATTGGATTGTCAAGCAATGATGAAAGAAAATAGGAAAAAAACTCAAATATGCCATCCATCCATCTTTGAGAAAAAACTCATTTATGTCATCCGTTAATAATTGGGGTCAATCATAACACAACCGTCACCAAAAGGGCACATTGGTGCCATTATTTTTTAAAGGTCAAGTTTTGTGGTTTTGCAAAACCATTTTTTCACGTGGCCTCTTATTAGAGGTCCACATCACTAAAATTAAACTGGTCAAAAAAAGTTCAAATATGACATCCAACTTTGAGAAAAGGTTCATCTATGTCATTCGTTAATAGTTGGGTTCAACCATGCCACTGCAGTTAAATTTGGAATTAAAATCCAATTCATTAACACCATACCATACCCGACTCACCCTAACCCATTTTCCTTTTATTTCTCCTCCAAACCCTTAGATCGAAAACTTCTCCCATTTTAATGTTTGACTCCCTTGCAAAAGCTTCAAAAATTCAATGCTTACGAGCCCTAATCTTTCAATTTCTTTTGACACAAAGCTCCATCACTCTTCTCTCACTCTTCCAAAATAGAACCAATTTTTTCTCGATTACATTACTTCTTCATTAGCTCACATAAGTTTTTTTTTCTCTTGTTTATATTTACTTCTTCATTAGCTCAAGTAAGTTTTTTTTTCTCTTGTTTATATTCTTACTGTTTGGAGTTCCAAAGAGATTTACGGGGTTCTAATCTCGATAACATTCGTGGGTTCGATCTTGAACTCCATAATTTCACTTGGGTTGTAGTAAAGTTCGTTTCTTTTCATTTTTTGCTTCTTATTCCCCTCTACCATTTCTTGCACAATTCAATGTCAATTTCTTGTTTGCTTAGTATTAAGTAATTAATATTTTGAACCCACTTTTTCTTCTACAATGTATAGTGATGAATTCATCTCTCAGTTTCTTGCCAATTGTCGATCTAAGGATCTGAGGGAGAAATAAAAGGGCAATGGGTTAGAGTGAGTCGGGTATGGTCTTAATGGAACAGGTTTTAAATTCAAATTTCATTAATTAGATCAGTTTAATTTTGGCACGTGGACTTTTGATAAGATGCCAGATACAAAAAATGATTTTGTAAAACCATCAAACCTGACGGTTAAAAAGTAGCACGAATGGGCTCATTTTGTAACGACGGTGGCATGGTTGAGCCCAACTATTAATGGATAGCGTAGATGCAGAGGCGGACCCACCCTATAAGGTGGGGGTGCACGTGCACCCGTTAACTTCGAAAAAAAATCATGTATATATATATATATATATCTTGAGAAACTTACAAAAATTAGGATATAATTAACGGTGAACCCATGAGGAGCATAAGAGTGATGTTGTGCTGCTAGTACAAGCCAAAGGAACCACCCGCGAGACCTGGATTCTAATCCAGCTAGACCCCTATTTTCATTTGTTTTTATTTTAAGTTTATCTTAGAGCTCATATTTGAGCTAAGTTAATATTGTTGCACGCGAAGTCTTCAAATCCTGGGTTCACCTCTGCGTAGATGAACATTTTTCTCAAAGTTCGATGACATATCTGAACATTTTTTGGCCATTTTAATTTTGGTGACATGGACTTCTAATAAGAACCCACGTGGAAAAAATGATTTTACAAAACTTTTAAACTTGACCGTTAAAAATAATAGCACGAATGGCATGATTGAGCCAAACTATTAACGGGTGGCATAAATGAGTCCTTTTTCAAAATTTGATGGCATATTAGAGCCTTTTAACAAGAAAATATAAACATAGAGAATATTTCCCAACAAAAGAAAAGAGTAGGTATGAGAGTCGGATTCATACAAAGATAATGAATTTCAATTGGATTGTCAAGCAATGGGAAAAAAAAAATTAAGACGGAGAATATTTAAATATGCGAGGAAAGAGGAAAGAAAAGGTACCAGGCTAGGGGTAGGTAATAAATTTCAATTGGCATGTCAATGAGGAAATGAAACATAAGAATAGAGAAAATAAAAATGCAAGAAAAAAAGAAAGTAATGGTATCAGCATAGGGGTCACACAAAGATAATGAAATTACCTGTGATTCTATATTATCAAGCATGTCCCCTTGAGCATCAACTAACACTGCCATGTCCAAGAATATCTGCATCAAAGATAGTAATCAATTTTAAACCAGATATCACTGCCTGTTTCTCTTCTTTTTGCCAGGCACTAATTCCGTAATGGCATCATCACTTCCCACAATGTATGTCACCTTCCATCGGAAAAAGGAGAAAATTTTATGGAACTCAATCATTTCTGTGGTTTTATTTCATTGGGTGTGTGTTTAAACCAACTGACATTATCTTGTTCATAGATGATCTCAGAAACATACACTAGGAGGGAGAGAGACCATACGATCAGCACTCTGCTCATGTTTAGTCCATATTAGAAGATATAAAATAAATAGGGAAAAAGGATAAATATACCCCCGAACTATTGTAAATGGTATACAGATACCCTCCGTCATACTTTTGGGACTTTGGTGCCCCTGCCGTCCAAAAACTAGAGAATATTTGCCCTTCACACTAACGGAAGACCAAATAGAGACACGTGGCGCAATCCTACGGAAGGACTCGATTTGACCAATTAATTAAACCCAAATTTTTAAAACCCACCCATATCCACTTAACCCACCCGTATAACCCATCCAAAACACTTAAACTAATCCATCCAAAACCGTGATTTACGCCCCTAGCAAATAAGCTCCTCCTCCTTTCTCTACGCCGTGCAATTCTAGTGTGTCCGTAGGTTGATTGATCCGCCATTTTCAACCTCAATTTAGACCTCGCTCTCACTCTTTCCCTTAATCCCTTCCCCTAATTCTCTTTATTTTTCAAGAAAACAAAACTTCACTTTTTTTGTTGTTGTTGTCCAAAACAAGCTCATTCTGTTTATCACTGATCTTGTGTTGTATGGTTGAGGTTATCGCTTGTAGAAAAAATTATGCATTTTGGGTTTTAGGTTTAGCTGAATTGGAATAGTTGGCCTAGCGTTTTTTCGTGATCTCTCTGATTGTTGAAGAATCGATGAAGAATAGATGAAGATGGACGAAGAATCGACGGAAACGACGAAGAATCGACAGAAACAACGACGAATGGATGATGAACTTGATATGTTGAGATGAAGGAGAAATTGGGATTTTTTTGGTTATTTGGTTTGTTTGTGAGAGGAATTGAATTTTTTAGGGTTTTGGATGGGTTATACGGATGGGTTAAGTGGATATGTGTGGGTTTTTAAAATTTGAGTTTAATTAATTAGTTAAACCGGGTCCTTCCATAGGATTGAGCCACGTGTCCCTATTTAGTCTTTTGTTAGAGTGAAGGGCAAATATGCTTTAGTTTTTGGACGGCAGGGCCACCAAAGTTCCAAAAGTATGACGGAGGGTATCTGTATACCATTTATGATAGTTCGGGGGTATATTTGTCCTTTTTCCCTATATAAAATTATATAGAGAGAGACACTCTTTTATTTACTTAATTATATCTTTGACATGCAAGTGAAATATATATACACACACTTTTATTTACTTAATTATATCTTCAGCATGCGCCCTTCACCTATAGGCTTGATTCTTTTTATGCGTTGAACTTGAGGAAATTCCTATCGATAATGGGTTGCGGTGAGACTTAACCTAGGACCTCCATCTATTCTGAAACCATGTTAAATTGTGTGACATCTCATTCAATAATTTAAGTTATTTTAGATGGTATATTTTTATTTATTTAATTATATATTAAACAGAATAAAACAAGAATGTAGTTCCAATTTTTCCTCTATTTTTTCTGCATTCGTTGTCCCCTCTCTCCCCACTAAGTTGACAATTAGGAATCAATGAGCAATTTTTGCTGTTATTTTGTCCCTCATCATAGGGATACATGTTATACCTGTTGCAACTCAAGAAGTTTCTTCTCTAGCTCTCTGACTGCACCATGGCGCTCTTGAATTTCCGCTAGGGTATCCATTATCTGCAAAAAAGTAACATAGAGAACCAGTGATGATGGAACTAATTACTATAATTTCAAGTGGCACATTAGTGCCGTGGTTAGTGAAACTAATATAACAGAGCCAGAGGTAATAGGCCAAAGTTTGCATGACTTTATTCAAAAGAAAAATGACGAGGGAAAAAGAAAGAAAACATCCAGCAAGGTCGAGAAACTGCTTACAGTTACTGTTGACTGTGTGAAAGATTGGTGGGCAAATGTGATTTATTACCAAAATAATGCTATATTTTGAAATATCATCAATGACCAACCAAATAACTCCCACTCACTGATATCTGCCCATGTTGTTCGAATTAATTGCCCAGCAACAGTTTTACATATATGTAGGAGAAAACATTGTTCGAGTATGACGCGTTCCATTACTGTTTTTTATCCTCAACTTATGAAGTCAGGGTCGAATCCACAATGACCGACAGGGTTGATTACACTTAAATAGCTTTATAGATTCAATACAAAGTAGCACCATGCATTCTAAACACAATGTATATATAAAAATGGAGGCATTTAAGGAATAATTTCAAACGATCAATGATATGCCCAAATTACACCTCTTAAAAAAATATAAAATATTCATTGTTCAAATAAAGAACCTAACGAAGGTTAGGGTTGATCCCATGAGGAATAAGGTTCAGACTTAGTTCAATTTCTATTATTCGTGCTCTTAGATTTATTATTTTAGTAAAAAAGGAGGGTTGTGTAGATAGTAATTGATTGTAATTATCGCAAGTAGCAAGTAGCAAGTAACAAAGTAACAATTTAACTTATTTTAAATCAATATAAGACAAAACTAGGGTTTTCTGTTCCCCAAGAATACTTAACTCAGTAGAACCTGATATTAGTAACCTTGTCTAGTGTGTAACATGCAAGATCGGTAAGTTATTTATCACCTAAGTGGATGGCTGCCTAAGTAGATAAATTTCATCATGCAACATGGTTAGTCTACATGTGTATGCTATACTAACCCTTACCTTTGATCCCAAAGTAGCTATCCCTAGGTAAGTTCAAGCTATTAAATGAGGGTTGATTGCCTCAAATCTTCATTTTATAATCCCTTTTCTCATACGTTACCCCCTTGGTCAGGCAAGTAGAATTAAGGCGAGTTCAAAGGTTGACCACTGTTAAAAAGCAATCAAAATGAAGAGAAAAACATTACATACATGCGCACCATTTAAGAACTACTATTTATTAGGTCTACTTTGTTAATTCCTCATGGTTCCCACAACCCTAGTTGTGGATTTAGCTACTCAGAATTATTTGATCACAATTCATAATAATTTTATTAAAAGAAATCATGCACATACAATATGAATATTGATTATTCAGAATCTTGAATGGATTTACTAAGTCAAATCAATGTGTAATAAAAAAACCCAACAGTTCAAGAATCAAAGAAAAAAAAGTTCACTAATAATTCTCAAACTTAAAACGAATGTAAAAAATAAATAAACCCTAGGAAAAATATTTACACACATTCAAAACCCAATCAAAACTGTTATGTGAAAACTAGAATTCGGCAAGTTTTACCACCCTAACTACGGGTTGTGATCCACTTTACTGCTCCTAGAGTCTTCTCATGGTTGGCAATGAATGTCCAGTCTTGGGGTATTTTCCATAGAAGAGATCTATGGTCCGTGAAATATTCTACGGCTCGTCCTGTCCCATCATTGTCTTTAGACTGCTAATTTCAACTTTTTGAATCTTAACTATGGACACTTTTTTTACGACTAGTACAATCATTGATGATCCATCCTTTCTACTCGTAGTCTTTCAGTGCATTTTTTCACATCTTCAGTACTTCTTCTTCGATTAGGAGTCTACGACTCGTAAAGTCTTGTATGATCCGTACTGACTACTCATGCACTTCAGGCCTTGTTTCATCGACTCCCTGATCTATAATCATAAAACCTTTTCTACGACTCATAAAACTTTGTACGATTCATCCTGGCTCCTCTTACACTCAGACATTATTTTCACCTTTTCTGATCTTTCATATACGATACCATCTACGGCTCGTGGTGCAGACCACAACTCATAGAATGGCTCATAAATGGCCCAATCTTCATTGCACACCTAACTTCTAATATTCATCTACCAAAAATCCATTTTCCCTGTAAAACAATCACTAAACACATCAAACCTACTAACATATGCTAAAAGACTTACAAAAATCCTAAGTTTTAAGCATTATAAGTGTCATAAATCTACGACACATCAACACCCTCAACTTGAAATCTTTGCTTGTCCTTGAGAGATTGACATAACTATCACATTAAGATCCCTAGCAAAAGAAGATTAAGACCCTATGGCAATCACATATCTTTTAAAATCACAACACCCTCCTCTCTTTATCAATAACAAGTGCATAATCATCTCTTCTCAAGCTGACACATGCGGATAAATAAATTACATCAATATACCAACATATAAGGTTACATACACAATCAACAATCACCTAGATAATTAATTCTCAACATTGCTATATGTGCCCTCACTGGAAAACAAGTTCCTTATTCACACCATCTCATGATTTTCAAGAACGGGGACTAGGTACACACTCATTCTCACAAAATAAATTCAAACCATGCATGCACAATACCATAGGCTTGCCCTTATCTTCAATACTTAGACTCTTGAACAGTTGCATTAGGATCACTATAGGACTCTACTCTGCTTGTAACGTAGTTTCGGGGATGGGTTTGGTATATCTGGATATAGTGACTATTGCCCTCCTTGACACTTGATAAGTGGGTATTTTTACCAACTTATCTTATCTTTAAGATTACTTTATTGCCTTGTTTATATGAGAATATGTGCATTTAATGTGATTTACTTCATGTTTTGCAAGAAAATGAAAAATAGAGTGATTGAAAAGATAAATGAAGAAACCAAGTGTAATCAAGCTAAGAAGAGGACAAAAACTGAAAATTTGGAACTACAAGACTTTATGCATCACAATCGCGTGGCCAATGAATTGCAATCATGGTCAACTGAGAACTAAAGCATGGCGATTGCGTGGTTAATGGTCGTGATCACCATCAATAAAACCATACATCATGACGATCACGTGGAATAAATGTCGCGAACGCGAAGAGTAAACTGTCAGACGTCTGGGCAGATTTGAAAATTCACCCTTTTGATCCCAAATACCATTTATACACTAAGGCACAACCATATTTTGATCATGAAATTCTAGATTATAGAACATTCCATATTCTTAGCTTGAGTTTAGGCTTGGATAGCAAGTTTCCTTAATATTCACCATTTGGATTGAAGATTGTATACTCTATTATAATAATTTAAACCCTTTCTTCACTTCTTTGTTTCGTAGTGCATGGATTGTAGGTGTAATGGCTTATAGATGATTGGGATATTGTGCTAGAAATAGACATTATTGGGTTTTGATTCTTGTATTGTGCTTTTTAAAATTAATTAAATATTATCTTGTTTATGATATGGGTCTTTGATTCTCTAATTGATTTCAAGCTTAAATTGACTTCCAAGGGTTTGTTCAACCCAAGGACTTGCCTATTTATCTTGATATTACTTGAGAAAGAGGATTAAGTGTAGGAAAGATTGATTAGCATGAGTTGAGATTTGATTTGGCTAATTGACTAGAATTTGAGAGAATCTAGATTTGGGTCTAACTCTCATCTTAGGATTTGAACTAGAGATAGAATAATCCAAGTGTTGCCATATTAGATTGTTTGTATAGTTTCTAAATTTGAAAGAATTAGTCAAGCTATAGATAAAATTTCTTGTGATTGGAAGATGCATGTGAGTACTTGAGAATCCAAGGCATAATTGACTTACTCATGATTACCGAGATAAGGTTGGGTTATTTGTGATGGATCATTTGAGCATGAATTAAATCCCCAATCCTGAATCTCCTTGAACCCCTTTCTTGAAAATGGCTTTTCCCTTATTCTCCTCTATCCTCTATCCGTAATTGTTACCAAAATCATCTTCATATTATAATTGTATATTTTTCTTTTGGATTCAAACTATTAGCTTATAATTCTTTATCTCTTCGATTGCCTAGACATTGTTCTTTATGGGATTCGACTCCAACCTTATACGTTGGGTTATATATGGCGAGAGACAGCCTACTCATTGGCTTGTATGATGGGTAGTTGAGCAGTATCAGTACAACACTAGATAACTCCACTTTTTGAAACCAACAATTATTCCATCCTCTTTCTCCTTTTCTTCATTTTTTTCATCAGCTTTTGGGTGTGGCGTTCATTCTTCTTTTTCTTTACTTTCTTTTCTCTTTTTTCTTTTGAATTTCATTCTTTTATTTTATCCGTTGTAGCTTCCACACATTTATCTCCCTTTTTTCTTCACTCTATTCTTTTCATACCCCTTTATTTTCTCATTTTCCTCTAATGTAGCCACCCTCAACTTAGACATTTTGCCTGAGTTGAGGTGGACATTGTCCAAGAAGAGGCCAGCGCAAAAATATAGGTTATTCATGAACAAAAGGGAAGCTTAATTGGGTAATACAATAAAAAAGGTCTACTTTCAGCTTAATAATTTGGATCAAAGGATAAACACTTTCATTCGGTTGGTCATTTTTAGGTTAAGTGGGATACTTTCAATAACAACATATGATCCTTTCCTAATCAACAGTTCGATCATCTTAGCAAGACTAATAGGGCAAGTTCTGAATTGGAACACATGGTAAGAAATATGCAATGAGCTCACAGACACGACACAAAGTCTCACTAACAATCATAAATTTATCAGGTTCATGTTCTAGCTTAAGTCATGCTTATCCTATCATTATATATCATGTCCTGTTATGATCCAACATAATCAACATATCACAACATAGATACAACACATCAACAATTCGGAGGGGTCCAATTTTATTCAAAATCAACCATCATGACATGCATTCCTATTCTTCTTTTACATTCACATAACATCCTAAACATGCTAGTCAAAAAAAAACTAAAGGTTCTTGGGGGAAAAACACCACAAGAAAGCCTCAAGGACACACTCAAGTATTTGGGATACTCAAACTTCCCCGAGATATTTAACAAGAAAATCTGGACAAGTATCTCGGTTACTCAGACTTCACTAAGACGCTCATTGCACGGACTACTCCCACTCTTTCTCTAAAAAAGATGTGCATTGAGTCACTACCCTAGACTACCTCCTAGACATTACATGGTGAATAAGATCCTAAGAGAACCTAAATGAACCACATGGCATAGCATGACACTGAGATAAACTAAAATAATCATGAAAGCAGAATATAGGTCTCCGTAATAGCAAACTCAACATATATGGAAAATTTGACAATCTTAATATGACATAATGCGGAAGTACTAATGTTTGACAATAAGCTTCTACTACATAAATGAGACTAGGACAATCCCTAGCTCACGAAACAATCTGAAAACTAAAGTAAAGTGTGAAAATATCATAAAAGCGTAAGTGGCATGTCCCCAAAGTATGAGGACTCACCAATATCAAGCTAAGCTGAATAGAGTTTGTGCTAACCTCAAGGTGGATGAAAAACATCGACACCTATATTATAAAACAATATAGGCACAAGAGATGTATGCTATTAGTATTCGGAATGTACTAAATATGGGGAAAGATGCATGAGTATAACATAAAAGCATAATAAGTCTGGAAACATGATAGTGCATGACCAAGTAAAACATGACATAATCAGATAAGCTGAGTTCATCATATTATGGCTACTCTAGTTCATTTGGAAGTGAGAGTGTCACTCTCTTGAAGGCCAAGAATTATGAATTTTAATGTTTGAAAGGCTTAGTGATCCTCTCACTTTTGACTATTGATCCTCACTTGAAAGAACAATGTTAAATTGGGTAAGAAATACAAGTCTTCAAAGCAGAGAGATCGAGTGAGACTGTTGATTCTCTCATGTTGTTCCATGCATTTCAGCGAATTCTTGATTTGAAGTTGGGGAGGAGATTCATCACTTCGAAGTGGAAACATAAAGGATAATGCATCCGACATCGCGCCACAATGTTAAAATATGTGCTTGATGAGAGGCAACCCATTGAATTCCAAAAAATTTGATTTTGAGTTTTTGATTTTTAGATTACATTGATATTTTTGACTAATTCTCATAGTTTCAATGTTTTTAGTGGTTGTTTAGACAAGTTTTGAAGTGAAAATTTGATTGGAATTGAAGTTTGGGGTTGTACTACCTTCAAAATGGGACTTGAAACACTTTTTGGGCACTCAGGCTTGCCAAAATTGGTTGAGTGAGTCACTGAATGGGCCCTGCCACCACCAAAATCATCACAGATTTCTGCAGGTCTGCCTTTTCTTTATCATGATCGGGAAAGCCAAAGGTTGCGATCGCGATGTATAACCTGTCTACTGGACATGATTGCATTAGACAATTGACGCGATCATGATGTATAATATTTCATCCTCATCTATGACTTGACATTATCCAAATTTCCAAGGCAGTAACCACGAATGGTTCCTACGGCGCGTACAACCTTCTACGGTTCATACATGGGCTCGTGGAACCAGTGCACCAGCAACTTTCTACAACTTTTCAACTTTTGGCGACTTTTACACTTCCAAGGTGTTACAATATCTTCCCATTGGAAACATTTGTCCTCGAATAAGACTCAAGAAAGCATGAATTAAATAGGGAAAGATATATAACAGCCAAACATGAATGCAAACCACATCAAAATGCATAAAACTGAGTAATCGACCCCAAGATAAAACATGAACTTTAAAACTGACTTCATGAACATGCATGCATATGGAAACATGAGAATAGATGAAACACATTAATTTGAAAGAGTACACAAGAAGAACTTATACCTCAAGCATAAACTAAAGTAGAGGGAAAGAGATGGGGGTACTTGGACATCATATCGGCTTCGGCCTCCCAAGTAGCACCCTTAAATAACTGATTCCTCCAAAGGACTTTCACGGAAGCAACATCTTTATTTCTTAACTTCCGGAATTGATGATCCCGCATCTCAATTGGAACCTCTTCATAAGAGAGACTTTCTTTCATACCAACACTCTCCAATGGCACACCGAAGTAGGATCACCAATACACCATTTCAACAATAAAACAAGAAACACCAGATGCACCGATGCCAAATCTGAAGGAAAATCCAACTCATAGGCCATATTACCAAAACACCTCAAAATTTGGTATGGGCCTACATAACGGGAAATAAACTTTCTTTCTTAACAAGACTCATCACACCCTTCATAGGTGAAATAATCAAGTAACCCCAATCATCAATGGCAAATTCAAGCTTTCTTGTTCTCATATCCGCATAAGATTTCTGTCGACTTTTGACCATTCTTAATCGATCCCGGATAAGTCGAACCTTCTCTGTAGCCTCATAAACTAACTTGGATCCTATCAAAGTGACCTCACCAACTTCAAACCAAGTAATAGGAGATAGAAACCTCTTACCATATAGAGCCTCAAATGGAGCCATCTGAATACCTAAGTGATAACTATTGTTATAAGCAAACTTAATCAAAGGCAAATGATCATACCAATTACCTTTAAGGTCAATCACACAAGCTCTCAAAATATCTTCCAAAGTATGAATAGTACGCTCATCTTGACCATCAATTTGTGATAACGCTCAAATCACCCTCCAAAACAAATTAAAAGAGTGAGCGATCGTAGTCAGTAAAAAACCCAGCAAAGAGTCGAGATCGAATCCCACAGGGATCGGTGTAACCTAGAGAATTCCTTATCAAGAAATTTGGATTTTAAATTAATTCATTTGTAGTAGTAAGACAATAGGGTGGATTGAACCACCAACTTAATACGAAGTTTTGGGTATCAAATATCACAATTAAACTAGAAATTAAGCAAAGTCAAGAGTTAACAAGTAATCTAGGGGTGCGAGAATTAAAATTCAATCTCACGTCGGGCTAATTGTGCTGCTCTATTGTGATCAACATTCATGAATAGGCTAAGTTATCTTTAATGACGCTTATCTTCTTTTGATCTCAAAGCATCCTTGCATAGAATCTCCTTCCAGTCTCATCTATATGCCAATTCTAAACAACCCAATACCTTACTCTATCCTTTATTTCAAGAATAGGCAAAATAAGTCTGACCCATAACCTCTCTTTCAAGCAAGCTACAGACATCAAACCTAAATTGCTAGTATTGTACTAATTACCCACTCCAATCAATCTCTCTCGAGCATCAATCGGAGATCAGAAGTAGAAATTAAATTTGCAAACTTAACCCTTTATTTAACCCCAAGGTAATTAGACCAAATTCGTGCATGAACAACAACAAAATAGAGCATAGCACAATACCCACTATATTAAATTAACACCCAACCCCATTAGAGCACCCCTAGATCTTGGGGTTTTAGCCACCCATCACAAAAAGCAAAGAAATTCTACCTTTCATGAAAGCAGCCATGGGTAGCATGAAATTAAGCAATTACAAGCAAACCCACTTTGGATTCAACTTCAATTTGTAAGATTCAAGCACAAAGTTGTAAAACCCCAAAAGCTAGAAAAGTGTTCTTCAGAGATAAAAGTGTTCTCTCGCTCTTATCAAGAAAAAATTTGCCTAAATTTACATTCTTTGGGTTATTTTTATTTTCCCAAAATTTGGCCAAAAATTTCCACGTCTGACAACTTTGACGACATTAGTCGGGCTCACCGAACCTACTCAGCGGATCACCCTTCTCTTCTCAGCTCGCCTTGTGATGCTCTAGTTTTCACGTGTTTGAACCTCAGTTGGCGACTTCGAATGAGTTTGCCTTTCACATTCGGTGCATCACCAAATACCACCTTAGTTCACCTTTTGAGCATTAAATCTTTTCCTTGCACACTATCACTTTGGGCAATGTTATGCTCAGTTGGAGATCCGCCCATCATGCTAGGCGATCAACGATGTTCCCTTTGCACTTCTTTTTGCTTTCTAGGCCATTCTTTCAAACTCAATCCTTGCCTAGTCCAATTGGTTTCACAACTGTAAATAATCAACATTCTATTAGAAAAGGACATAATTAGGCATTGAGGACATTAATTATTGAGCTAAATGAACCTTAAATTTGTGCAAATTTACCACTCATCAACACACCCAACTTAAACTTTTGCTTGTCCTCAAGTAAATCAAGAACACAATAAGCTCAATAAGGGTGTCTACAACTGTACTCAATGAGAGCTAACATCCAAGTGCCATGGCAAGACTACCCTCAATAGCATGTTACCTTAAATCATGATAAAAAAGCTTCATATGATGACTAGCTAGTCTTAACACAAACACAAGCTCACTATAGCTTCTTTTCTAATGCAAGAACATGTTTCAACAAATGCATTCAAGTGCCCTCACATCAAGAACAATTTCATGTTCTCACAAAGCAGTTTCAACACTGGTGTAAGGAATCAATGCAACTCTCACTCTCTCAAAAGAGAAATACATGCAAGCTTTGTCCCATAGGTTTTGCCCATATTTTCCAATCATCACAAAATCCAGTTCATGTAAGATCTCAAGGGTCTTTTAGGCTTGTAATGTGGCTGAGGGTTAAGGCATGGTCAATTTTGATTGGTGACTTCACCCTTTCAAAGCATTATTGCAATCATCATTACCTCTTCTCAAGTTCTTTTTTTTCTTTTTCAATTGAGGACTCAACCCTTGACTTGCCATTCACTTTATTTGGAATCCCCTCTTTATTTCATTCACTCCTTTTTTCATTCCCATTTTTTTCTCATTGAACATTTTTTTTGTGGAGGGGTTCCTTCTTTTTAGCAACATTTTCAACGTTGAGCCTCATTTCATCTTCCTTCACCCTTGACTTGGATTTCATTCATCCTTCCTTTCCACACCCCCAACTTAGGCTTTTGGCCTAAGTTGGCTATTCAAACATCACAATGCTTCAAAAAGGGGTTTTGGTGAGAAAGTAGGGATACTTTGTCTCAAGAGGCTTCTTTTGGTTAACAAATGGACTAGGCTCAACTGGTGCCAAAAAGATTTCACACCCTCACAAGGTAGTCACAAATGGTTAATGAATGATTTGGTTCCCTCATTGAAATTTTGCCCAAGATCATGCCTCACATTCACAAAGATTCATATAATTAGACCAACAAGGCAAATTCTAGGACTCTGCATGCATGTTTTCAGGTACAAACTCACCACACATGGCACTTCAAAATACACTCATTTAGCACATCCCGAAAAGATCAAAAGCATACGTGCGATGTTTATTACAAGGCTCACATCAAGACGCAGCTACTCAACAAAAGATTCATAAAGATCATTCAAAGGTGTAACCACGTCAATTTCATTCTCGCAACACCAATACTACACATCATGCTCATCAAGAGTACTATTTAAGAAATCGATATTGAACAAAATTGATTCTCAAATTTTTATCAATGAAAACTTCAAGCATTTCACAATTTTAAAACTCATGGGGGTTGTATTCATCAAGAGAGAATGAAAAATGAAATACGGAGACACAATTTCCCAAAAGAAAAGCACTCTAATATAAACAAGCATCAACTAAAATTTGTTCAAAGGAAAAAATAAAATAACCACATACAAACAAAAAGAAAAGGGGAATATTGGCACAAAGGCCCTCACCCCACCAAAAATAAAAAATTAATTAACCCAAAATTCAAATACTCGCCCAATGACCCGTTTAATCCACTTGATACACCCATTACTCACACTAATACTAACCTATCTAAAAACCTAAAATCCACTTTTCTCAACTCTTTTGTTCATCTCACAAATTAAAATCCTAGTTCATCATCGATTCTTCGTTGTTTCCATCGACTGTTCGTCGTTTTATGTCGATTCTTGGACCATCTTCGTCTTTTCTGAGTCGATTCTTCCAAATTTTTATCAATGAAAACTTCAAGCATTTCACAATTTTAAAACTCATGGGGGTTGTATTCATCAAGAGAGAATGAAAAATGAAATACGGAGACACAATTTCCCAAAAGAAAAGCACTCTAATATAAACAAGCATCAACTAAAATTTGTTCAAAGGAAAAAATAAAATAACCACATACAAACAAAAAGAAAAGGGGAATATTAGCACAAAGGCCCTCACCCCACCAAAAATAAAAAGTAGTGTCCTCAATGCAAAACAAATAAAAGTACTGGGAGGCTGGGATATAGGGTCCCCCTGATAGGCTATGCCTGTGGAGCATTCTTATCTAGAGTCTCAGGAGGAGAAGTCTCAAGTGGGGCATTGATGCCCGACAATAGGATATCGGGAGGTGGAAATGAAGGCTCGGCTGGGGCATCTGTAACACCTCGGATTCTTAAAGGAAAGAATTTCAGTTTTCTGGAATTTTTTGGTGCCAGTACTAACGGAGCCACCTACGGCCCATGGACTGACCTACGGATCGTAGGTCAGGCCCGTGGTTGGCTAGCCCAGATTCCTTAAAAAGTTAAGCGTCATTACTTTTATACGGTTTGCCAGGACGGACCGTCGATCCATGTACGAGCCGTAGGTAGGTCTCTTAGGTGAGACCCATACTTAGTTAAATTTTTAGGGCCAAGAATTGGACCGACAGTGGCCATGTACCGTCCATAGGTCGACCTACAAACCATACATGGGGTCCGTCATTTCAGGGTCCAAGGTTGACAGTCTCTGAATCTATATACGGTAGGACAGGATGGTCCGTAGGTTGACTTACGGACTGTAGGTCCAACCGTAGATAGGGTCTGACGGTTATTTTTGAAGGGCTTTTTGGTCTTTTCCCTAGGTATTTAATTCCTAATCTAAGACGGTTTAGCCCTTAACCTAGACCTTATATAAACCTTTTAAGCCAAATTCTACCCATTCCTAAACATTCCCAAAACTCTCCTCTCTCAAATATTTCTCTCTCTAGAAGTTTGAAGAAGAAGAAGAAGAAGAAGAAGAGGGCAAGCTAGGGTTCAAGAAGTCAAGTTTTTATTCATCAATTGCTTAAGGAAATTGAACACTAAGGTATGATAGTCTTCATCTATGGAGCCCTTTCCTCCATAGAGTTCCAAAATTCTCTATTTTGCAAGTTTGAAATCCCCCATTGAAGTTAGGGTTTTTCTTCTAAATCATGGGTTCTTTTCAATGTTGATTTAATTGATTGTTTTATGAACTGTGAAGCATGAATTGAATTGAATTTCATGAATTAAGATGAATCCCCATGAACCCATGTGATTTCCCCAATTTTGAAATTATGAAGTGTTGATGGGTTGAATTGTGAAGAAGATGAATTTAATGAAATCTATATGAACCCATGCATGATTTATGTTTCCTAGCAAGATGAATTATGATTGATCAAAAGATGGGTTTTATGAAAGTATGCATGCTCAATAATGAAAATTATGATGATTTATGAATTGCTTTGAGATTGAAGCATAATTAATGATGTTGTTGAGTTGTGAAAGGTTTTCTCACATATTACTCAATTTATGAATGTGTAAGGGTTTTCTCACATAAATGATTCATAACTTGTTGAAAGTTTTTCTTAACTAAAGTTGAATCAAAGTTTTAAGGAGCTATTCTAATGAACTTTAGCTTGGATTGGTAACTTTAGTTGTACCTTTCCATGGATAATAAGATGAATAAGAACTATGACTATTTACGTGGGATTTATGCTTACCTCCGAGTGGATATTCAGATGGAAGCTTTCCCGTAGTAGAGGCCAGGTTTCTAGTAGAAATCTCTTTATCCCTTACCTATGTGTCCCCATAGGATGATGGTCTATGATAGACACTAGCTAGTGGATCCATGTAAGCTATATGTTAAGTAAAGGGTCCTACCTTGGCAAGTAGGATGGCCCTCTCAGTGTGGAGTTAGACACTGGATTCCATTTTGATAGCTCACTTGGTCTTACATGTCAGTTAAGGTTACTTCCCACAATAATGAATTAAAGTGCTTTTAAGGAATTTCTCAAGTAAAGTAAAAATGTTTAACTTGCATTGATCATGGTTTATAACTTATGATTTCTAACCCTTTTCTCATGATTTAGCTTGATCATTGCATGATTATGAAAATGTCCCTTTTTGCATGTTTAAATGATTTTGTGCATTGCTATCATACTTGGTACTTGATTGTACTAACGCATACTCTTGCCTACATTGATTTATTCATGTAGGGCGTGACGACTCTTCCCCATCTATTCATGGCTAGAGCCTAGTTGAAGGATTCTTGAAGATTGGTGAGTCCTCATGCATTCACGGACTGAGACTCTTTCATTTCTTTTGTGTCTTTCTATTCTAGACTTTGTATGTGATGTGTGGGTTACGTCTCTGTCTCTCTATGATGTAATAATTGGCTTGAGACTATGTAGATTTTTGCTTCATTTTATAAAACTCTTATGACTTGAACTTTTCTTTATATACTCTTGATTTCCATTATCTTGTCTGTGCATGCTAAGTGTCTTGTATGAGGTCCTTTCAAGGTCTTGTATGCCATGTCACGTCTAGGGGGTACCTTGGGTCATGACATCATCAATGCCCGTCTCAGCACCACGAAGTGTGGTAAAGTCTGGAGTGACTCCACTAGACCCGACCCCTGTAGTCTCTCAATGAGATCTGTCCAGGGCAGCTAAGAGGATGACCTCCTCTGTCTCCTACATCTTTGTCAGGGTCTCAACAATCCCCTACTCATCCTCATGCAATCTCTCATCATCAGTCTCCTCATCCAACTCCTTGTTGGATCTCTCATCCTTTTCCTCAGCAATAATACCAGCATCCTTACGCATAGAAGAGCAAGGTGCAGTACTAGGCATCTCAAGTACAGGGGTTGCAACATCTTAAACAGGAACATCACTCCACAGTGTAGAGATGTCCATGGATTGTATTTGGACCACCTCAGCCCTCAATGTGGCAACCTTAGCTCTTAGGGTGTCCATAGCACTAGAACTACCCTTTGCCTCCTCTAAAACTACTAACCTAGCAGCCAAATCATCCAATTTCATAGTGTGGTCCCCAATAACATCCTCACACTTGACCACCCACTCAGTCAATGAAGCCAAGGCTTTCTCTATAGCCTGGTCAATGAGCCGGGGCAAGTCCTTCTTAACCTGGGCACAGGGCAAGACTGCCTATCTGATAAATAAGTGCCTGGTAAGTGGGGGACAGGCAACAGTAGAGGAGGGAGGCCTTACATCAATAGTCGACACAAAAGCAGCAAGAATAGTAGAAGCAGAATCAGAAGAGCCAGCAATAGATAAAGAAGTAGGAACACCTACCTGCTCCGCAGAAGGAGCAGGTGTGCTATACTCAGATGCCAATTAGTAGGGTCCACCACAGGTGTGGTGCCTGGTGGTGGCGATTTCCTTCGAGATGCACCATCTCTCAAATAGAAGAGACAGGTGTGATCCTAACATCTGTCTTCTCGAAAGGGACTCTTGCCCTTTCACACAACTGTGTAATGAGTATTGGGAATGGGAGCGATGTTTGCTCTTGTCTCACCCGCAGTAGTATCTCTTCCTCAATGATAATTCCTTAGTTGAATTTTTCCTTTGTGATAATAGAGCCCATTAGTACTGCTTTTGGATGCTGGAGTATTGACTCGTTCTGGTATGGCATAATGTTGCTACTAATGAATCTGAACCAGTATTGTGCTACAATTATTAGGTCTTTCTTTTCGATCTTTGCCCCTTCAGCCAACCAAACGGGAGAAGACTTATTAGATATCAGAGGGGCTAACCATCCATTCAATGCATCTAAGTTTTTTGTCCTCCAGATCATGTATGCATCCGAATGATCATTTGAGGTGCCCAACACCATGTTAATTATGGTGGCGTGGTATGGCTCCATCTTGCCTCTTACTTCGACTTCCTCCAATGGCTTCCAGATAGTCCCTTTCATATTTTTTGGTAACGCCTTGGCATTTGCATCATAAAATTCCTATACCCACTTTGGTATGTATGGTAGTCTGACTCTTATGAACTGTTCCAACTTGTGTAGTTTGATTGTCTCTCATATTACTGATAACGCACAACCAGACCTCTTACGATTCGAAGTGTGGGCGGTCGCTAACAAGTATAAACCCAACGAAGAGTTGGGGTCGATCCCATGAGGAACAATGTGCAGGGCGATTGAAGAAACAAAGAATTACAAGCTACTAGTTTGAATCTGAAATGAAAGGTACAATTATAAAATGAGAAGATTTCAAGTAACGAATTTAGGATAGGGGATAGAGGAGAACAAGGAACAACGCCTTTTCGAACAAGATTACCAAAGGGATTTGGGAATGGGAAATCAATAAAAACCCATACGATCCATTGCAAACTAGCTTCATACAATCTCAATTAATCATGGACAAAATCATATATGCCTCAGACTCTAAATTATCTACCTAATTCTATCGAACATAGCCAAATATTTCTAAACTAGCTCTCACGAACCCAATCAAGTGGCAACACAAGCAATTCGATTAAAGGCAGTGCAAGGATTAACTATTACTAGCTGAAATCCAACAAATGAGTTGTTAAACCTCAAATTATGCACCAATCAATTCTTCCCAACCTTAATTGACTCTAACAAGTTCAATCAAAGTAAATGGGTAAGTCCAAGGAGTGAGCAATTCCAATGGAAAGCAATTAAAGCAAGAAATCAATTGGATAATCAAAAACCCATTTCATATATGAGAAAGGAATCAACTAATTGCAAAAGCACAAGATATAAATCAAAAACCCAAATATTGTTTATCACTAACACAATATCCAAATCACTAATCAACAATTAACACCTAATATTCAATAATACAAAGCAAAGAGTTGAAAAAAGGATGAAAGATAATTACAACCCAAGCTCACAATCTTCACTCTAATGGTGTTTGTTGAGGAATCTTGCTCTCAAAGCTATGCCCAAGCCTCAATCCCCAAGGTTCTTCTCTCTAGGATAATTTCTCTCAATGATCTGATATGGTATGTTGAATAATAATATCCCCTCTCCCAATGGATGTGAATGAGTGTATATGGTGAATTATGGTCAAAATGTGAAATTCTAAATCTGCCCAGACACTAGTCACATTTCTTCTCAGCGTTCGAGGAGGTAGCTCCTCATTCACGGAGTTCAGCATTATTCCACTCAGCATTTGCGGTACTCAGCATGGTTGAGCTCCGCGTTCACTGAGGCTCACCCACGTTCGCACTGGCCTAGTAACTTTACACTCCACGTTCGTGGAGGCTTCCCAGCGTTCGCAGAGAACACTTCACTACCAGCTCCAATTTCTCTATTTTCAGCTCTATTTTGCCCCAATTTCCATTCTTTTTCATCAAAACTACTTTTTAATTATCATGTACCTGAAACAACCATATTCAAAGGAAAATTAGCCTCTTTCTCTACTTAAGTGCCACAAAATCACAAGAAAAGGACTCCAAATGAGTGAAAATCACAAGAAAAGGACTCCAAATGAGTGAAAATCACCCACTCATCAACACCCCCAACTTAGAAACTTTGCTTGTCCTCAAGCAAAACAAAATCAAAAGCACAAGAGGCAATAACAATAAGCACAATACACTTTCATTCCAAGAAGAGATCATGATCATGACTTTGGTTGGTACTAAGAAATAGTCCTCAAGCAAAACTTTTTACAAAAAAAACCCCCTCATTTTCATGGTGCATTTTTCAAAACCCAAGAATCATTAAGTAACAACAACTCAAACTCAAGAAATGACTCAACTCTTTAGCTCTACATGCTTACTTGATGCAATTAGGAATTTTCAAGATCACCACTCAAGCAACCTACATGCCCTCACAAGAAAATAAATGTCCCAAAACACTCACAAAGTATTTACAAACAAGGGACAAAAGCTCAAACACTCACACTCATAATAGGGCATCTCATGAACACAAATGCCACACCATAGGCTTGCCCATATTTTCAATTAACATTGCCTCAACTTCATTTAGTTAGAAATCACAAAGGACTTTGTTAAGCTTGTAATGTACGCTTAGGGAAGGTAACGACATCATTTAGGTACAAGTGACTACATCCTCCTTGAACTCTACTCAACAACTCAACATTTTCAAACTTTTCCACATTTTCTTCACTTTCCAAACCAATGCACATTTCACATTCTCTTTTTCTTATTTTCACTCTAGATGCCCCACATGCAACCATTTTCAACTTTTTGGAGGATTCAAAACTCATTTATTCACTTTCTTTTTCACAACTCTTTCTTACTTTTTGACTTTTTCCTCCATTCATCATTCTCTTTTTTTTTTATATCAAGCTCTTATGCAATAGGCATCTATTCTATTAATTTCCCAAAACACCCCCAACTTAGGCTTTAGCCTCAACTCTCACAACTTCAAGTTCAAAGAGGGAAGGGGTTCAAGAGAGATGTATATTTTCAAAATGGATAAGATTTATAATGAGGTTGCCAATAAGAAGGATTTAGGCTCAAAGGGGACAACTAAGGATACATTTAGTGCAAAGGTGGGATTTTTAGGCCAAGTGGACTTCAAGAACAATCAAAGAAAGCCTGAGGTCATTTTTCCAACCCAACTCAATTAAGACCAATATTTCAAGACCAACCGGACAAGTTCTAGGTAACATAAGTGAACACAAGGTATTATTCAACAACTCACCACACATGGCATGCAAATTACTCAAGATGGATCAAAATCTTATTTCCTTTTCAACAAACAAGTGGCAATGAACAATTAAACCGCAAATGAACCAAAAGTCACAAAAAGAGTCACAAGAGTTGTCACAAAATCATTCAACATATGCTCAATTTTCAAAACGGAGGGGTATGTTCAAAATATTTTTCACATGCAAGACTATATTCTTAGTACCAAACAAGCCATAATTTTCCAAAAAGACAACGACAAATTCGCCCTTAAGAAAGCCATCAACTAATCCATCATTGGGCAAACTCATACATCAATTCGGAATCAATTACTCAGACTTCACCGCACATCAACAATGGCTACTCAGACTGAACCACACAACCAACTGTAATGGCTACTCAGACTTTACCATGCAACCAACTGATGCCTTACCGTTAAGAAAGTCGTCACTCTATTCATCATAGGGCATCGCCAATCAATAACAACACCAAACAACAACATCATCTCAAGACAAAAGAAATAATATAAAGAAACTATCAAAAGCAATAAAACTACTAAAACGAAAATGACTAATCCAATACATTTCACAATTAAAACCAAAAGCCCGACAAGGGCACAACATCCATAAAATAAAAAAATATATCTAACAACATAATCCCAAATATCCAAAACAGTCAATACAAAATAGGAGCTACAAAGGAGGCACCCCCAATTGAAAATCAAACAGTGTCCTCATAGTACAGATATTAAAAGAGAATATGAGGGACTCCGTGAACTGCAATCATTCTGAGTTCTCATCGAAGGGAAATGTGAGGTCCTCATCATCTGAAGCACCGCTACCGCATAAGCTCCTAATCTTTCCTATCATCTTTCTCAGGAATTAGCTCTTCCTCTTCTTGTGCTCTCGGAAGGTCCTTTGACGCTGCTCGATCTTCCCCTGCCTCCGACTCATATGCTCAAGCCTGTTGGACATGGCTCTTTGTGTAGCAATAACAGAAGCAAGAGTGGGTGCACCCTCAACAGTGGCAGCCCCTGATGGGCCAGAAGGAAGGCCAGCGACCAACTCTCTAATCTGCGCATCGACTCCAGAGATCTGGGAGGATATATGGTGCATAGTGGCAAGTTCGAACTGGAGAGGTCATGCCAAAGATGAAGTACCAGCCTCAGGAGTGGGCTCGGTGAACTGTCCAAACTGGGGATCGGCCATATCAATATTCCTCTTCTTGCTCTAGCTACTCTGGCCGCCCCTCTTCTTCAGTGAGTGTATCTCCTTCCTGAGCTTCTTCTTCTCATCAGTGGGTAGTCTCAACACCCCAGCACCGTAGCACAACTGTGTGATCAAAGAAGGAAAAATGATGCTCTTGTCTCTCCCTCGAGCCACCTCAACAACATGATCAACAATCAGCTGGCCCACATTAACCTCGAACCAATCCATAATAGCAGCTATCACCAAAGCCCTGTCCAAGGTGACCTCGGTTTCATGATTAGAAGGAATGATCCGAGCACATATAATAGAGAGCCAAGTCTTGGCCTGAACAGTGAACTCACGGGATCAACCCCTCTCTTCATCTGGAACCACTTTGGTGCCTCTCCAGCATGTAGTTTACCGACCATTCACTGACTACCCAGCTCTTTGAACCGCTCTATATATATCTTGTTATCCATATCTGGGAGACCGTACAAAGCATTGATCATGGTCAGGCTGAATGGTACCTGCACCCCTCGGACAGTAGTGACAACTGCTTCATTAAAGTTTGTCTCAAGGGCGTTTGCATGGAACTCCACCACGATGGTGTGATTAGCCTTGATAGGCTCAGCAACAAAGACCATCCATCTACTAGCCACAAGCCTATTATAGAACTCCACTATTCCACTCTTGAGCTTCTCCAAACATATCCCCTTTTCCTTCACTATAGCCCGGCTCAGGTATTCATCGTACTTTCGGGCACATTTAGATGAGAGGAATTTTGTAGCATCAAAATAATCTTCCTTAGGTGCAATTTCAGACTCTCGGGGAATGTTGTCGGTAGATATTTTTAGCTCAAGGTACCTACAAAAGAGGCCAACATTTTAAATGTTCTTATGGACACTTAAAACAATGTATTAGGAAGTATTTATGCCAAAGAAAATAATTAAAAGAGGTGCCGAGCTATGCAATGCGTAGCTACTATTTTGGGACAAAACTGAATCCTTCTCCGCGTTCGCGCAGAGGCAGCCACGTTCATGGCTCAGAAGCAGATAGACCTCCGCATTTGCTGGCCAGTTGGCCACGTTCGCATAGTACAATGGGACAGAGACTTCCGCGTTTGCGGACAAAGGCCCGTGTTCGGGGAGAAGTCATCTTCCCAGAATTTCAGACTCATTCAAACATTTCATCAAGCAGGTCATGGGCAACAATTTAACAACAATTTTTTACACAAATTAACCTCTAATTCTGCCCCCAAACATGATCAACACAATTTCAACACTACGAACATGCAATATAGCCAAAATAACAACAAACTAACACAACGATTCAAGTTCAAATTAAGAACACAATTAAGCACAATATTTCAAAGATTTTCCCACAAAATTTATTCCCAAATCAAGCCTAACAAATCATGTATCAATAATCCCAAGGCAACAATCATTAATTCTATCCAAGAATCGACAATTAAAAACTAAAATCAAGTTCAATTCACGATTACATCAATGTAAACTTTTAATAAGTTTCAAGCACCAAATATTTACTAAAGAAAGTGGTAAAGACATACCTTGAGTGTTGATGCAACTCACAAAGAAAAAATTAGGAAGCAAAGGAGAGGAGGTAAAGGATTTTAGGGGAATTCGGGCAGAAAGGATGAGGGGGACTAATTTTCTTTTAAAGGGGATGTTTTGTAACTGGGATAAACCTTTGGCATTTCTGCCTTTTAAAATACACTGACCTTCCGCATTCATAGAGGTCTTGGCGTGTTCCCACCCCTGTAAGAGTGTATTCTCAGCGTTCGCAGTCAGTATGGCACGTTTGCGGAGTGTCCGGCAGGTTGGCTTCCGCGTTCGCAGACTCCACTCCGCGTTCGCTGAGAGCAATTCAGTCTGGACCCCTGGTAGGTTACTGGAATTTTTGACGATGGTAGGCCCCATTAGGTGACTCGCCCATTGCTTTTAGGCGATCTTCAACTTCCAAAAAGTGTTCCAAACCTCCATTATGAAGATAGTTCACTCCAAACTTCAATCCCAAGTGCTTTTTTGCTTTCACACCTGTTCAAAACACTTCCAAACACTTTGAAATCATGAGGATTAGTCAAAAATAAAATTCTAATCTATCCTAGAAATTAAAGAAAATTCAAAGCGCACAATTTAACGTCGCGGCGTGACGCCGGTTGCATCAGCCTTTATGTTTCCACTTCGAGGCGATGTACCTTCTCCCCAACTTCAAATCATTTTCTCTTCGAAGGGCATGGGGATGACATGAGAGCATCACATATTTCACTCGATCTCTCCACTTTAAAGATTTGAATTTCACGCCCAACTTCACATCATTTTTTCATGGAGGAGCATTGGGCAATAGTGATAGGATCATTAGGTTTTTTGAACATCGAACTTCATAACTCTTGGCCCTCAAATGTATGACACCATCACTTTTCAATGTACTAGAGTTTGCATACATGATCTTTTTTACTTTTTCTTGCCACTCTAATATCATCGCCTTGATATTAGCATCTTGGAATTTTATTGACTTGGTTTGGTTGCAAATACCCAAGATTTCATCAACATCGAACATAACCTCTTTTTCTTCGCACTCCAACTCCCAAGCTTTACTTTTGACCATTTGATGAGAAGTCTTACGTACTCCAACTGTGGATCTCAAAGTGGTCTTCAAAGTAGCAATTTCAAACTCAAGTTGGATCATTTCTTGGCACCGAGTTAGGTGCAAGTTGCGAAATTCATCCCTCATTCGGAACATTAGATCTCTTAGCCTCTCACCCTTTTAAAGTTGATGAGACAAGTACAAGAGCCAAGCGTGACTCACAACACCCATCTCTTCACACATCTCTTCATCTAAAGAGGCATCCAAACAACTGTTTCCAATATGAAGTGTTCCACAACAAGGCCATGGGTAGTCAACATAGAGCTTGCAAACACCAACCATTGTTCCTTCACAAGAAGCCATAAGAACAAACAAAAACAAAGCAAAAACAAATATTCACAATTTGGATAGAAACTAGTAAACTATAAATTCTTAATATATTCAATATGCAAAATTGTTCTCCGACAACGGTGCCATTTTTGATAACGCTCAACCACACCTCTTACTATTTGAAGTGTGGGCGGTCGCTAACAAGTATAAACTTATAACACCCCAAGCTTTCAAAGAATTTTAAAGGCGGAACTCAGCTGAAGATAGTGACCTACGGAGGCCACCTACGGGCCATAGATGGATTGACGGGCCATAGGTGGGGACCTTCAATGGCACTGTAAACTTTCAGGATTTCTAAGTTTCTGAACCTTGACCTACTGAATAGCAGGACGGTTCGTAGTTCAGTTGACGAGCCATAGATGGGTTCCGTAGATGCCTTCCAGATCCAGCCTAATTTTCAGCCCAAAATGAACTTTTTGAATCAATTGAAGAAAGAGCAGGACGGTCCGTCAATTGATGTACGGACCGTAGATCGTGTCCGTCGATTGGCCCCGATAGTTTTTAATTAAGGGGTTTTTGGTATTTTCCCTAATTGTTTACCTATTAAGCTAAGTCGGTTATACCTTAATCTAAGACCTATAAATACTTTCTAAGCCTAATTTCTTTCATTCTAACTCATTCCTAAACTCTCCTCTCAAATATTTCTCTCTCTAAAAGAAATCCTCTCTAGCTCAAGGAAGAAGAGGAAAGTCCTCCATTGAAGGTCACCCAATTTCCTCCAATTTCTAGTGGGATTTGCTAAGGTACGATGGTATTGACCAATGGAGTTGCTTCCTCCATTGGGCCCTCCCTTTTCTTCATGAATTTAAAGGTTCAATTCCCTTCAATTAAACTAGGGTTTTATCAATTGCTGTGGGTTCTTCTAGTATGAGTTCATTTACTGATTTAATGTTTTGTAGTGCACGATCTAGCGTGGGTAAAGTAATTTAGTGCACGATCTAGTGTGAATTACATGTCTAATTGTAAAGATTGCATGAACCCCCATGATCCCAAGATAATTCTCCCCAATTTGATAATCTATGCTTTGATTGTTGGGTTGAGCTATGATTTAATGAAGTTTATGAATTCTCTATGAAATCAATCATGAATTATGAATGAATTGAGGATAATCTTATGAATTTAGCATGATCAAGTCTAAAGCATGATTTTCCTTTATTATGTGAGTTCCTTCAAGTATGGGTAAATTGTCCTAATTATGGCTTTCTAAGCATGAGCTTGCATTGAATTGCATAGTATGAGTTGAACTTGCATGAACCCATATGAACTCTATGAACTATGAAATATGAACATGATGGCTTTGAGAGTAAAGTACCAAAGTTATGATATGAGGATGCTATGGTTGAGTTGTGAAAGGTTTTCTCACATAATTCTCCCAATATGACTTAAAGGAACAAGAGGCGATTATCCATGTTCTTAAGGAGCTATGCTAATGAATGAAGGGACAAGAGGCGATTACCCATGTACCTTAATGTAGACAAAGCGGCGATTACCCAAGTCTACCAATAATGAGCTTATGACTAATGTAGACAAGAGGCGATTACCGATGTCTAGCTAAGATAAAATGAACTATGATTAATCCGTGGGAAGTATGCTTAGTACCGAGTGGATAAGTGGCGACATGTCCCATAACCTATGTGCCACCATAGAGTGATGGTCTATTATAGAAACAAGTTAAGTAGTTCATGGTCTTACCTTCGCAAGTAGGACACCCCTTTTTGATGTGGGGCAGACACCAGATTCCATGTTCATAGCTCATACGGTCTTATATGTCGGTAATCGCTTCTTAGCAGCCAAGGGTAGACATGGGTAATCGCTTCTTAGTAGCCAAGGGACAATCCCTTAATTTATGACCCATCCTACGACATCCAAAACATGCATTCGAACCGGCTAGACAAGTACCCTCGTGTTTCCTCTCACACTTGGCACAAGTAGGCAATGAGGAGCCACTACCATTTCCTCCTTGAGGCTTAGGGTTAGACACCCTCTCTTGGTTGGACTTAGGAGGGGCATTGGATGGACCTTGATTAGAGAACCTTTGTCTAGGCTTAAAATGACCATGTCCATCGGACCTTGACTGAGAGAACCCACCATCACCGGTCTTAGCCCTCTGGAAGTTCCTAGACCTTTCCTTGAGCTTCTCCTCCTCTATTTGTTGTGCATGAATCATGAGGCGAGAAATATCCATATCACTAATAAGCCTGGAGGAACGACACTCCTTGACCACCATTTTGAACACTTCCGAAACAAATTTGCTCATTCTTGCCCTAGGATCGGCCACAATAGAAGGAGCATATCGAGCCAACTGTGTGAACTTCAAAGTATACTCCTTCACACCTATACTCCCTTTACGAAGGTTGATGAACTCGAGCACCTTAGCCTCCCTCATCTCAAGGGGAACGAATCTATCGAGGAAAGAACCCTTGAATTTCTCCCACTCCAGAGGATCTTCATCAACCGCCATCTCACTCTTCCATTGGTTGTACCAAATTTGAGCGACACCCTTGAGTTGGTAGGCGGCCAATTCTGCCTTTTCTTTCGGTGACACTCCCATGATCATCAATACTTTATAAACCTCGTCAATAAACTCTAGAGGATCATCCTCCACTTTAGAACCGTGAAACTCCGTAGGGTTCATCTGGGTGATGTCCCTCACTCTTGACGCCGCCGTACCCACATTTGTGACTACGGGAGACACAACCTCCCTTTTAGCTTGAGCTACCATGGCTTGGGCCAATACCTGAAAAGCAGCCCTGCACTCCGCATTGGTTCCTTGCTCGGCCATAGGATCGGCTGGAACTTGAGGAGATTGAGGAGGGGTTTCTTGCTCTTCACTCTCTCTCGCATTCCTTCGACTATAAGCTCTTCGAGATGCCATATCCTGAAATGCATAGGATAGGGATTAGGAGAGAGGGGCATATAGAGTAACACTCTATGCACGACTTAAGGATAATGAAGAAGTGGAGTTTCCTAATCATCTTGTAGCCTCTCATTCATAAATGTGGCGCGCTTCACACTCATGAACAAGACTCTACTCGACGTGGCTTATGAAACATCCTAGAATCTTTCTAAAACCTTGTGCTCTGAATACAAAGTTTGTCACGACCCAAGGTACCCCCTAGACGTGACATGGCATACAAGACCCCGAAAGGGCCTCATACAAGCCACTTAGCATACATTCATACAAGATAGTAGAAATTAAAGAGTCCAAAAGATAAAAATCACAACAGAGTTTTAGAACATCAGCGGAAGTCTACACCTCATGTCTCAAGCCATCAAACATAATAGAATAGAAATGAAGGTTGGGGACGCAGCCCAATACAATATACAAAAGTAAAATGGAAAGTATAAAAAGTAACAAGGTTAGGTCCTCGGACATAGGAGGCCTCACCAAGTCTTCACTATCACTGAAACTGACTAGCCACGAGTGGGATAAGAAGAACCGCCAAGCCCTACATCAATAGAATCAATGTTGGCAAAAGTATACGTTAGTACAATCAAGTACCAAGTATGATAGCAATGCACCAGGGGCATATAAACCATGCTAGAATGACATATAATCATGACATGCAATGGCAAAGCTAACAACATGATAAACATGAGAAACATGAAGCATAAAGCATATCTCAAGGCCAAAGCAAGCTAAATCATCTTTGTTTCTTTTCTTTACTTCATCATGTGAACACTTGTTCATTAGTTGTGGGGAAATAGCCTTAACCGACATATAAGACCATATGAGCTATGAACATGGAATCCGGTGTCAACCCCACACTGAAAAGAGGTGTCCTACTTGCCAAGGAAAGACCATGAACTGCTTAGCTTGTGTCTATCATAGACCATCACCCTATGGTGGCACATAGGTTAAGGGACATGGGTAATCGCCACTTGTCCACTCGGTACTAAGCATACTTCCCACGGATTTATCATGGTTCATTTTATCTTAGGTAGACATGGGTAATTGCCTCTTGTCTACATTAGGGAACATGGGTAATCACCTCTTGTTCCTTCATAGAATAGTTCCTTAATCATGGATTCAAGCTTAGTTGAGAAAACCTTTCAACAAGTTATGAATCATTACGTGTGAGAAAACCTTTCACATTCATAGGTTGAGCATTACATGAGAAACCCTTTCACAACTCAACATTCACTAACATATCATAATTTCATATAAAACATGCTTGCTTCTATAAACTTCTTTCTTCCTGATTCTATCATGCTTTTTCTTCATAAACATACATGAGTTCATAAGCTTCATATTTACGTAGCTCATCATGCTCTTAACTCATAAATCATGGGCTCATAAGCTACACCTCAACGCATGCAATTCAATGCAAGCTAATATTTAGAAAGCCATAAATAGAGGCAATTTAGTCGTAATTCAGGGAACCCACATAATAGAGGAAAATCATAGATTTTGATTCATCATGCTTCTTTTCATAAAATATCCTCTTTTCATCATTTATAGTCTTACATGGAATTCATAGCTTGATAATCATAATCCTCAACTCAATTCACAAAGAGTTCATGCAATTCATCTTTTCTCAATCAACCCACAATCATAAACATAATCATAAATTGGGGGATACTTAGCATAAGCTCATGGGATTCATCAAGTTGCATGTAAACCACGCTAAATCGTGCACTAGCTTACTTTACCATGCTAAATTGTGCACTATCAACCATAATATCAACAATGGAAAGCATAATGAAGAACCCATAAGAATTTGTCAAAACCGTAGCTCTCTCGAGCAAGACTATACCTTTGAAAACCTTAAGGAAAAGAGGACCCATTGTAGGAAAGACTCCAAATGGTAAATACTGTCATACCTCAATGCCAATGCCTTGAAATAAAAGGGGGATTGATGACCTTGATGAGAACCCTAACTCTCTTCTTCTCCTTCTTGTTCTTATAGAGAGAGGAATATTTTGGGAGATGAGAGTTGGAAATGAAGTGATTAGGGCTTAGTAAATATAAATAGGGCCAATGCTAAGGGGAAAAATGGTCTAGTATAAGGAATAAACATTTAGGAAAAAAGTCCAAAAAGCCCTTAAATAAAACTGTCGAGGCCAATCGACGGACAGGACCTATGGTCTGTACATCCACTGACGGACCGTCCTGTTCTTCCGTCAATCGATTCAGAAAGTTCGTTTGGATTGAAAATTTGGCTAAGTCTGGAAGGCATCTACGGAACCATCTACGGCCCGTCAACTGAAGTACGAATCGTCCTGGTATTTCGTAGGTCAAGGTTCAGAAACTCTAAATTCATAAAGTTGGCAGGGCCATCGACGGTTCCCATCTACGGCCCGTCACTCCACCTACGGTCCGTAGACGGCCTCCGTCGTCACTGGCACCAAAAAAAATTTTAAAACTGCATTTTTCCTTCTTTTCCAAAAACTGGGGTGTTACAATGATAGACACTAGCTAGTGGATCCACATAAGCTAAGAAATTCATGGTCTTACCTTGGCAAGTAGGACACCTCTTTTCGGTGTGGGGTAGACACCGGATTTCATGTTGAAAGCTCACATGGTCTTGTATGTCGGTTAAGGCTTTTCCCCACAAGTTAATGAACAAGTGTTCTCATGATGAAGTAAAGAAAAGAAAAAAAGATGATTTAGCTTGCTTTGACCTTGATATATGCTTTATGTTTTCATGTTTCTCATGTTTATCATGTTTTTAGCTTGGCCAGTGCATGTCATGATTATGTCTATCTCTAGCACGATTTATGTGTTTTTGTGCATTGCTATCATACTTAGTACTTAATTGTGCTAACACATACTGTTGCCTACATTAACTTCTTTGGTGTAGGACGTGGCGATTCACCTTCCACTCGTGGCTAGAGCTTGATTAGAGAGTTGATAGAAGACTTGGTGAGTCCTCATCCATTCGAGGACATAGCCTAGCTCTTATTTCTTTTTTTCACGTATTTTCTATCAGTTTTGGATTGTATTGGGTTACTCCCCAACTTTACTTTCTATGATAGATTGGCTTTGAGACATGAGATGTAGACTTCCGCTATTTCTTTTAAAAGCTTTGATATGAAATTCTCTGTCAAACTTTTATTCTCTATTATCTTGTATGTAATGTATGCTAAGGGCTTGTATAAGGCCTCTCAGGGTCTTGTACGCCATGTCACATCTAGGGGGTACCTTGGGTCGTGACAGACTTGGTATCAGAGCCAGGTTTTAGAAAGATCCTAGGTTGTCTCATAAGCCGCGTCAAGTAGAGTCTTGTTCATGAGTGTGAAGCGGGCCACATTTATGAATGAGAGGCTATAAGACGTTTAAGAAATTCCACTTCTTTCATTACTCTTAAGTCGTGCCATATAGTTTAACTCTATATATCTCTCTCCTAATCCCTATCCTACGCGTTTCAGGATATGGTGACCCGAAGAGCTTACGCTAGAAGAAACATAGGAGAGAATGTGGAACAAGAAGCTCCTCCTCAAGCTCCTCATGTTCCAGTCGACCCTTTGGTGGAACAATGACTAATGCGGAGTTTAGGGCTGCTTTCCAAGTGTTGGCTCAATCCGTGATGGCCCAAGCCAATAGAGAGGTGGTGGTTCCCGTGAACCCAAATGTGGGTACGGCTACACCAAGAGTGAGGGACTTTACTAGAATGAATCCTCCAGAATTTCATGGCTCTAAGGTTAAGGAAGATCCTCAAGAGTTCATCGATGAAGTGTACAAGGTGTTGATGATCATGGGTGTGACGCCAGAAGAAAAGGCGGAGTTGGCCGCTTATCAACTCAAGGGTATTGCCCAAATTTGGTTCAATCAATAGAAGAGTGAGAGGGTAGTTAATGAGGGTCCTCTTGATTGGTAGAAATTCAAGGTTGCTTTCCTTGATAGGTTCTTCCCTCTTGAGAAGAGAGAGGCTAAGGTTCTTGAGTTTATCAACCTTCGACAAGGAAATATGAGTGTGGAAGAGTATGAATTGAAGTTCACACAATTGGCTAGATATGCTCCGTCCATAGTTGCTGACCCAAGGGCAAGAATGAGCAAATTTACGTCGGGAGTGTCCGATATGTTGGTGAAAGAGTGCCTCACCACCATGCTTG
Organism: Solanum appendiculatum; assembly: GCA_018342035.1. Classification (NCBI taxonomy): domain Eukaryota; kingdom Viridiplantae; phylum Streptophyta; class Magnoliopsida; order Solanales; family Solanaceae; genus Solanum; species Solanum appendiculatum. The sequence continues at coordinate 46,961 of JAGDQO010001485.1, forward strand.
TGCATGACGTGGATATTTCTCGCCTCATGGTTTATGCCGAACAAATTGAAAAAGAAAAGCTTAAGAAAAGGTGTAGGGAGACCAAGAGGGCTAGGATCAGAGATGGTAACTTTTCGCATGCAAGGTTCGATGGACATGGTCGTCCTAGATTTCGACAAGGGTTCTCTAGCCAAGGCTCATCCAATGCTCCTCCGAAGTCCAACAATGATAGGGTGTCTAACCTCAAGTCTCAAGGAGGGTATAAAGATGGTTCTTTATTGGCTCCTTGTGCCAAGTGTGGGAAAAAGCATAAGGGTAGATGTCTAGCCAGTACAGATGGTTGTTATAATTGTGGAAAGAGTTGTCACTAGATGAGGGATTGTCCATCTCTCACAGCCAAGGGAAGAGAGAATAAACAATCTCCACCTAGAGGATCGGGTTTGAATGCTCAGAAGCAAAACTGATTTTATGCATTTTAGGCTATATATGAGCAAGAGAGCTCTCCGATGTGGTTACCGGTATGTTAATAGTTTTTCATTTTGATGTTTATGCTTTGCTTGATCCCGGTGCTACCTTGTCTTTTGTGACGCCATATGTGGCTATGAGGTTTAATGTTGTTCCGGATGTGTTGCTAGATCCTTTTCGTGTCTCTACTCCGATAGGAGAAATTATCATGACTAAGAGAGTTTATATAGATTGTCTAGTCTCCTTATCCCATAGAATCCCTCATGTTGATCTTGTAGAGCTTGATATGCTAGATTTTGATGCTATTTTTGGGATGGATTAGTTGCATGCTTGTTATACCACGATTGATTGTAGGATCCGAATGGTCAAATTTCAATTCCCAAATGAGCCTATCCTAGGGTGGAAAAGGGGAAATTCTATGTTTAGAGGTCAATTTGTTTCTTATCTAAAAGCTAGAAAGATGATCTCTATGGGGTGCATTTACCATCTGGTTAGGGTGAGGGATATAGATTCCGAGACCCCGATGTCACGACCCAGGGTAGCCCCTAGATGTAACACGACGTACGAGGCCCCGAGAGGCCTCACACAAGCCCTTAGCATACATAACATACAAGATAATAGAGAAAAGAATTACAAAGAGCATTTTTTTATAACAAAACAGCGGAAGTCTACAACTTATGTCTCAAGCCATCTAACATAATAGAATAGAAATGAAGGTTTGGGACGCACCCCAGTACAATATCCAAAAGCATAACGAAAAGCATGAAACTGTAACAAGGTTAGGTCCTAGGACATAGGAGGCCTCACCAAGTCTTCACTATCACTGGAACTGACTAGCCACGAGTGGGATGAGAAGAACCGCCAAGTCCTACATCAATAAAATCAATGTAGGCAAAAGTATGCGTTAGTACAATCAAGTACCAAGTATGATAGCAATGTATAAAAGGGCATATAAACCATGCTAGAATGACATATAATCATGACATGTAATGGCAAAGCTAAACCATGATAGAACATAAGAAACATGAAGCATAGAACATGGCCAAGACAAGCTATTCATCTTTCCTTTACTTTACTTTAAACCATCATCATGAGAACACTTGTTCATTAACTTGTGAGGAAATAGCCTTAACCGACATATAAGACCATGTGAGGTATGAACATGGAATCCGGTGTCTGCCCCACACTGAAAAGAGGTGTCCTACTTGCCAAGGTAAGACCATGAACTGGTCAGATCGTTCTATCATAGAACATCACCCTATGGTGGCACATAGGTTATGTGACATGAGTAATCGCCACTTGTCCACTCGGTACTAAGCATATTTCACACGGAATTATCATAGTTCATTTTATCTTAGGTAGACATGGGTAATTGCCTCTTGTCTACTTTAGGGAACATGGGTAATCACCGCTTGTTCCTTCATAGAATAGCTCCTTAAGAACATGGGTAATCACCACTTGTTCTTCTATTAATCATGATTTAATTTTTAATAGACATGGGTAATCGCTTCTTGTCTACTTTAGGGAACATGGGTAATCGCCGCTTGTCCCTTCATAGAATAGTTCATATATCATGGATTCAGGCTTAGTTGAGCAAAACTTTCAACAAGTTATGAATCATTTCGTGTGAGAAAACCTTTCACACTCATAGGTTGAGCATTACGTGAGAAACCCTTTCACAACTCAACAAATGCACTAACATATCATAAACTTCATAAAACATGCATGAGTTCATAAGCTTCCTATCTACATAGCTGATCATGCTCTTAACTCATAAATCATGGGTTCTTAAGCTTCTTCCTCAAACATGCAATTCAATGCAAGAAAATACTTAGAATGCCATAAATCAAGGCAATTTAGTTATAATTGAGGGACCCTCATAATAAAGGAAAATCATAGATTATGATTCATCATGCATCATTTCATAAAATATCCTCTTTTCATCATTCATAGTCTTACATGAAATTCATAGCTTGATAATCATAATCCTTAAATCAATTCTCAAAGAGTTCATGCAATTCATCTTTTCTCAATCAACCCACAATTATAAACATAATCATAAATTAGAGGATACTTAGCATAAGCTCATGGGATTCATCAAGTTGCATGTAAACACTAGCTTACTTTACCACGCTAGATCGTGCACTATCAACCATAACATCAACAATGAAAAGCATAATGAAGAACCCATAAGAATTTGTCAAACCCTAACTCTCTTGGGCAAAACTATACCTTGAAAACCTTTAGGAAAAGAGGACCCATTGGAGGAAAGACTCCAAATGGTAAATACTATCATACATTAAAGCCAAAGCCTTGAAATAAAAGGGGATTGGTGACCTTGTTGAGAACCCTAGCTCTCTTCTTCTCCTTCTTGTTCTTCTAGAGAGAGGAATATTTGGAAGATGAGAGTTGGAAAATGAAGGGATTAGGGCTTGGAAAATATAAATAGGGCCAAGGCTAAGGGGCAAAATCGTCTATTATGAGGAATAAACACTTAGGGAAAAAGTCCAAAAAGCCCTTAAATAAACTATCGGGGCCAATCGATGATCAGGACCTACGGTCCGTACATCCAATGACAGACCGTCCTGCTCTTCCGTCAATTGATTCAGAAAGTTCTTTTTGGATTGAAAATTCGGCTAAGTCTGGAAGGCATCTACGGAACCCATCTATGGCCCGTCAACTAAACTACGAACCGTCCTGCTATTCCGTAGGTCAAGGTTCAGAAACTCAAAAATCATAAATCTGGCAGGGCCATTGACGGTTACCATCTACGGCCCGTCACTCTACCTACGGTCCGTAGATGTCCTCCATCGTCACTGGCACCAGAAAAATTTTAAAACTGCATTTTCTTTCTTTTCAAAACCTGGGGTGTTACAATATCTCCCCCTTTTGGAAATTCATCCTTGAATGAGAACCTAGAGATCCTGAGAATGGCAATAGACTCGGACTAAAAACCCAACGTAGCATGCAAGCACGTAAATGCACATATCTGAGGAGGAAACATCAACTCCAAGATAAAGCATGCTCAATGCAAAATTCATTAAGACTTATGCAACTCATACTCAATGCACAATTATATATATATATATCATGCTAGACTCTTCATGAACATGCACAAATCAAGGAGTCATGGATACAACTATGAAACATGAGATCAAAAGAATGAACCATGAGAAACTAGGTACCTCAAGCTAGAGGAGGATCGGAAGGAAAGAGATGAGGATAACGGGACATCAAATCGGCCTTGGCCTCCCAAGTAGCACCCTCAACTAATTGATTCCTCCATAGAACTTTCACGGAAGCAACTTCTTTATTTCTCAACTTCCGGACTTGTCGGTCTAGAATCTCAACCGGAACCTCTTCATAAGAAGGGCTATCCTTAATGCCAAGAGTCTCTATTGGCACTACAGAGGTCGGATCACCAACACACTTTCTCAACAATGAGACATGGAAAACCAGATGCAGTGATGCATACTCATTAGGCAATTCAAGCTCATAGGCAACCTTACCAACACACCTCAAAATTTGATATGGGCCTACATAACGGGGACTAAACTTCCCTTTCTTCCCAAATCTCATTACACCCTTCATAGGTGAAATTTTCAAGTAAACCCAATCATTAACATCAAATTCTAATTCTCTTCTTCTAACATCGGCATAAGACTTTTGTCGACTTCGAGCCGTTTTTAGCCTTTCTCTAATAAGCCGAACTTTCTCCATAGCCTCATGCACTAACTCGGGGCCTATCAAAGCAACTTCCCCAATTTCAAACCAACCTATGGGAGATCTACACCTCCTACCATAGAGAGCTTCAAATGGAGCCTTACCAATACTAGAATGGTAGCTGTTATTATAAGCAAACTCAACCAAAGGCAAATGATCATCCCAATTACCCTTGAAGTCCATTGCACAAGCTCTCAACATATCTTCCAAGGTTTTGATGGTACGCTCTCCTTGCCTATCGGCTTGTGGATGAAAGGCTGTGCTAAGTTTAACACGAGTACCGAGGCCCTTTTGGAAAGATTTCCAAAACTGAGAAGTAAACTGTGTACCACGATCGGAGATAATGGATAAAGGCACTCCATGCAACCTAACCATTTCCCTCAAGTACTACCTAGCATAATCCTCCGCCGAGTAAGAAATCTTGACGGGAAAGAAATGGGCTGATTTTGTCATCCGATCTACAACCACCCAAATCGAATCATTTTGGCGCCGAGTGCGCGGCAAGCCAACAATAAAGTCCATGTTCACATCTTCCAAGTAGGAATGTAAATATCTTGCGACAGACCTCCCGGTCTTTGGTGTTCAACTTTCACTTGTTGGCAATTAGGGCATCTAGCCACAAATCCCGCAATATCCTTCTTCATCCCATTCCACCAATAAATCTCTTGCAAGTCATGGTACATCTTGGTAGCTCCCGGGTGAATGAAATAACTAGAACCATCGGCCTTAATCAAGATTTTATCTCTTAGGTCATCTACATTAGGGACACATAAACGACCCTGATATCTGAGCACTCCATCTCTCTCTTGGGAGAAAGCCTCAACGGACTTTTTTAGCACCGCTTCTTTCAAATCAACTAGGTTCGGATCAAGATCTTGCTTAGCTTTCACATCCTGCACATAGGAAGATTCTGAACCATTGTGGACCATAACACCACCTTGGGTGGAATCAACTAATAGCACACCCAAACGAGCCAATCTATGAACATCACAAACTAGTTCCCTTTTACCATCTTCAATATGGGCAACACTACCCATTGACATCCGACTAAGTGCATCTGCCACCACGTTAGCCTTGCCAGGGTGATAGAGGACATTCATGTCATAGTCCTTTAATAGTTCAAGCCACTTTCGCAGGCGAAGATTTAGATCCTTTTGCTTAAATACATATTGCAAACTCTTATGGTCGGTAAAGACATCAACATGGACACCATACAAGTAATGCCGCCATATCTTTAGAGCAAACACAACTGCCGCTAGCTCCAAATCATGAGTAGGGTAATTCTTTTCATGCACCTTTAGTTTCCTTGACGCATAAGCAATGACTTTCCCATTTTGCATAAGTACACACCCCAACCCAATTCTGAAAGCATCACAATAGACAACAAACCCATCGGACCCTTCGAGTAGGGTCAACACCGGAGCCGAGGTAAGTCTATCTTTCAACTCTTGAAAACTCGCTTCACACCTTTCGGACCAAGAAAACTTAGCCTTCTTCTGAGTTAGAGCGGTCAATGGTGAAGCAATTGAGGAAAACCCTTCAACAAACCTCCGATAGTAACTGGCTAAACCCAAGAAACTACGAATATCCAAAGGTGATAGAGGTCTAGGCCAATTCTTAACCGCATCCGTCTTCTTAGGATCTACCTCGGCACCTTTATCGGAAGCAGTGTGCCCAAGGAAGGCTACGGATCTTAACCAAAACTCACATTTCTCGAACTTAGCAAAAAGTTGTTGGTCCTTGAGAACTCGCAACACAATCCTCAAATAATCAGCATGCTCACTATCACTCCTTGAATAAATCAAGATATCATCTATAAACACAATGACAAACATATCAAGGTATTGTCTAAACACCCGATTCATCAAATCCATAAATGCGGCTGGAGCATTAGTCAACCCGAAAGACATCACTAGAACTCATAGTGCCTAAGCCCAGAAAGCTGTTTTCGGATTGTCATCATCCCTTACCTTTAATTAGTGATAGCCCGAACGAAGATCAATATTAGAGAAATAACTAGCCCCTTGGAGTTGATCAACAAATCACCAATTATCGGGAGAGGATACTTATTCTTGACAGTAACCTTATTCAGTTGGCGGTAGTCAATGCACATACAGAGTGACCCATCTTTCTTTCTAACAAACAAGATCGGAGCACCCCATGGAGAAATACTTGGTCGGATGAAACCTTATCCAACAAATTTTTCAATTGCTCTTTTAGTTCCTTAAGCTCTGCCGGAGCCATTCTATAAGGAGGAACAGAGATAGGTTGCGTATCAGGGAGAAGGTCAATACTGAAGTCTATTTCCCTCTCTGGAAGAATACCGGGTAAATCATCGGGAAACACTTCCGGAAATTTATTAACAACGGCGACTGACTCAAGAGTAGGGGTTTTGGAATTCACATCCCTCACCCTAACAAGGTGGTACATGCAACCCTTAGAAATCATCTTTCTAGCTTGAAGGTAAGAAACAAATTGACCCTTAAGCGAAGAATTTCCCCCTTTCCACTCTAGGATAGGCTCATCTGGAAATTGAAACTTGACCATCCGAGTCCTACAATCAATAGAGGCATAACAAGAATGCAACCAATCCATCCCGAGGATAACATCGAAGTCTAGGATATCAAGCTCTACAAGATCCACATGAGTGACTCTATGGAATAAAGAGACGGAACAATTTCTATAGACTCTCTTAGCCACAATAGATTCACCAATAGGAGTAGAGACACGAAATGGGTCTAACAACACATCCGGAACAACATCAAACTTCATAGCTACATAAGGCGTCACGAAAGATAACGTAGCACCTGGATCAACCAAAGCATAAACATCAAAGTGGAAGATTTTCAACATACCGATAACCACATCTGGAGAGCCCTCTTGTTCATGACGGGCCTGAAGTGCATAGAACCGATTTTGCTTTTGATTTTCACTAGAACTTGCCAGATTTTGGGGTTGATCCTTTCGATGATTTTCTCCTCCCTTCTTAGCAGCCAAGGGACAATCCCTTACTTTATGACCCATCCTACCACATCCAAAACATGCATTGGAATCGGCTAGACAAGTACCCTCGTGTTTCCTCCCACACTTGGCACAAGTAGGCAATGAGGAGCCACTACCATTTCCTCCTTGAGGCTTAGGGTTAGACATCCTCTCTTGGTTGGACTTAGGAGGGGCATTGGAAGGACCTTGATTAGAGAACCTTTGTCTAGGCTTAAAATGACCATGTCCATCGGACCTTGATTGAGAGAACCCACCATCACCGGTCTTAGCCCTCTTGAAGTTCCTAGACCTTTCCTTGAGCTTCTCCTCCTCTATTTGTTCTGCATGAATCATGAGGCGAGAAATATCCATATCACTAATAAGCATGGCGGTACGACACTCCTTGACCACCATTTCGGACACTTCCGAAACAAATTATCTTATTCTTGCCCTATGATCGGCCACCATAGAAGGAGCATATCGAGCCAACTGTGTGAACTTCAAAGCATACTCTTTCACATCCATACTCCCTTGACGAAGGTTGATGAACTCAAGTACCTTAGCCTCCCTCATCTCAAGGGGAAAGAATCTAGCGAGGAAAGCACCCTTGAATTTCTCCCACTCGAGAGGACCTTCATCAACTGCCATCTCACTCTTCCATTGGTTATACCAAATTTGAGCAACACCTTTGAGTTGGTAAGAGGCCAACTCCGCCTTTTCCGTCAGTGACACTCCCATGATCATCAACACTTTATAAACCTCATCAATAAACTCTTGAGGATCTTCCTCCACTTTAGAACCATGAAACTCCAGAGGGTTCATCCGGGTGAAGTCCCTCACTTTTGACGCCGCCGTACCCATATTTGGGTTCACGGGAGCCACAACCTCCCTATTGGCTTGAGCCATCACGGCTTGGGCCAATACCTGAAAAGCAGCCCTGAACTCCGCATTGGTTACTTGCTCGGCAAAAGATCATTTTTTATAACAAAACATCGGAAGTCTACAACTTATGTCTCAAGCCATCTAACATAATAGAATAGAAATGAAGGTTTAGACGCAGCCCAGTGCAATATCCAAAAGCATAATGGAAAGCATGAAAATGTAACAAGGTTAGTTCCTCGGACATAGGAGGCCTCACCAAGTCATCACTATCACTGGAACTGACTAGCCACGAGTGGGATGAGAAGAAACGCCAAGTCCTACATCAATAGAATCAATGTAGGCAAAAGTATGCGTTAGTACAATCAAGTACCAAGTATGATAGCAATGCATAAAAGGGCATATAAGCCATGCTAGAATGACATATAATCATGACATGTAATGGCCAAGCTAAAACATGATAGAACATAAGAAACATGAAGCATAGAACATGGCCAAGACAAGCTATTCATCTTTCCTTTACTTTACTTTAAACCAGCATCATGAGAACACTTGTTCATTAACTTGTGGGGAAATAGCCTTAACCGACATATAAGACCATGTGAGGTATGAACATGGAATCCGGTGTCTGCCCCATACCGAAAAGGGTGTCCTACATGCCAAGGTAAGACCATGAACTGCTCAGATAGTGTCTATCATAGACCATCACCCTATGGTGGCACATAGGTTATGGGACATGGGTAATCGCCACTTGTCCACTCGGTACTAAGCATATTTCACACGAAATTATCATTGTTCATTTTATCTTAGGTAGACATGGGTGATCACCTCTTGTCTACTTTAGGGAACATGGGTAATCGCCGCTTGTCCCTTCATAGAATAGCTCCTTAAGAACATGGGTAATCGCCACTTGTTCTTCTATTTATCATGATTTCATTTTTAGTAGACATGGGTAATCGCCTCTTGTCTACTTTAGGGAACATGGGTAATCGCCGCTTGTCCCTTCATAGAATAGTTCATAAATCATGGATTCAAGCTTAGTTGAGCAAACCTTTCAACAAGTTATGAATCATTTCGTGTGAGAAAACCTTTTTCACTCATAGGTTGAGCATTACATGAGAAACCCTTTCACAACTCAACAAATGCACTAACATATCATAAACATCATAAAACATGCATGAGTTCACAAGCTTCCTATCTACATAGCTCATCATGCTCTTAACTCATAAATAATGGGTTCATAAGCTTCTTCCTCAAACATGCAATTCAATGCAAGCAAATACTTAGAAAGCCATAAATCAAGGACATTTAGTCATAATTGAGGGAACCCACATAATAGAGGAAAATCATAGATTTTGATTCATCATGCATCTTTTCATAAAATATTCTCTTTTCATCATTCATAGTCTTACATGAAATTCATAGCTTGATAATCATAATCCTTAAATCAATTCTCAAAGAGTTCATGCAATTCATCTTTTTTCAATCAACCCACAATCATAAATATAATCATAAATTGGGGGATACTTAGCATAAGCTCATGGGATTCATCAAGTTGCATGTAAACCACACTAAATCGTGCACTAGCTTACTTTACCACGCTAGATCGTGCACTATCAACCATAACATCAACAATGAAAAGCATAATGAAGAACCCATAAGAATTTGTCAAACCCTAACTCTCTTGGGCAAAACTATACCTTGAAAACCTTTAGGAAAAGAGGACCCATTGGAGGAAAGACTCCAAATGGTAAATACTATCATACATTAAAGCCAATGCCTTGAAATAAAAGGGGAATGGTGACCTTGTTGAGAACCCTAGCTCTCTTCTTCTCCTTCTTGTTCTTCTAGAGAGAGGAATATTTGTAAGATGAGAGTTGGAAAATGAAGGGATTAGGGCTTGGAAAATATAAATAGGGCCAAGGCTAAGGGGCAAAATCGTCTATTATGAGGAATAAACACTTAGGGAAAAAGTCCAAAAAGCCCTTAAATAAACTATCGGGGCCAATCGATGATCAGGACCTACGGTCCGTACATCTAATGACAGACCGTCCTGCTCTTCCGTCAATTGATTCAGAAAGTTCTTTTTGGACTGAAAATTCGGCTAAGTATGGAAGGCATCTACGGAAACCATCTATGGCCCGTCAACTGAACTACGAACAATCCTGCTATTCCGTAGGTCAAGGTTCAGAAACTCAAAAATCATAAAGCTGTCAGGGCCATCGACGGTTACCATCTACGGCCCGTCACTCCACCTACGGTCCGTAGATGGACTCCGTTATCACTAGCACCAGAAAAATTTTAAAACTGCATTTTCTTTCTTTTCAAAAACTAGGGTGTTACACCCGACTCTTGAGTCGATCCCTGTTGTTATGAGTTTCCTGAAGTGTTTCCCGATGACTTGCCCGGTATCCCTCCCAAAAGGGAAATAAACTTCGATATTGACCTTCTCCCAGATACGTAACATATTTCTATTCCTCCTTATAGAATGGCTTCAGCAGAACTTAAGGAACTAAAAGAGCAGTTGAAATACTTATTGTATAAGGGTTTCATCCAGCCTAGTAATTCTCCATGGGGTGCTCCGGTCTTTTTTGTAAGGAAGAAAGATGGTTCACTCTGTATGTGCATCGACTATCACCAATTGAACAAGGTTACCATTAAGAATAAGTATCCTCTACCAAGGATAGATGATTTGTTTGATCAATTTCAAGGGGCTAGTTATTTCTCTAAGATCGACCTTCGTTCGGGCTATCACCAATTAAGGGTGAAAGAAGATGATATTCCAAAAATGGTTTTCCGGACTAGGTACGGTCACTACGAGTTCTTGGTAATGTCGTTTGGGTTGACAAATACTCCAGCCGCATTTATGGACTTGATGAATAGAGTGTTTAAGCAATACCTTGACATGTTTGTGATTGTGTTTATTGACGACATTTTGATCTACTCAAAGAATGAGGGTGAACATGATAATCATTTGAGGATTGTGTTGCAAGTCCTCAAGGATCAACAACTCCTTGCAAAGTTTAGCAAGTGTGAATTTTGGTTGAGATCCGTGGCTTTTCTTGGTCACATTATTTCCGGTAAGGGAATTGAGGTAGATCCTAAGAAGACGGAAGCGGTCAAGAATTGGCCTAGACCTTTATCACCTTCGGATATTCATAGTTTCTTGGGTTTAGCCAGTTATTATAGGAGGTTTGTTGAGGGGCTTTCTTCAATTTCTTCTCCGTTGATGGGTTTGACTCAAAAGAAGGTTAAATTCGTATGGTCCGAGGCATGTGAGAAGAGTTTTCAAGAGTTGAAGGATCGACTTACTTCGGCTCCGATATTGACTCTACTGAAAGGATCCGGTGGTTTTGTGGTTTATTGTGATGCTTCGAGAATTAGGCTAGGATGTGTTCTTATGCAGAATGGGAAAGTCATTGCTTATGCTTCAAGTCAACTTAAGGTGCATGAAAAGAACTATCCTACTCATGACTTGGAATTAGCGGCAGTTGTGTTTGCTTTGAAAATATGGTGAAATTATTTGTATGGGGTACATGTAGATGTCTTCACCGACCATAAGAGTTTGCAATATGTGTTTAAACAGAAGGATTTGAATCTCCGCCAAAGAAGGTGGCTCGAGTTGTTAAAAAACTATGATATGAGTGTTCTCTATCACCCCGATAAGGCTAACGTGGTGGTGGATGCTCTTAGTCGATTATCTATGGGTAGTGTTGCTCATGTTGAGGAAGGTAAGAAAGAGTTGGTTCACGATGTCCATAGATTGGCTCGATTGGGTGTTAGAGTTGTTGATTCTACTAAAGGTGGTGTTACGGTTCACAAGGGTTCCGAATCCTCTTTTGTGCATGATGTGAAAGCTAAGCAAGGTCTTGATCCTAACTTGGTTGAACTAAAGGAAGCGGTACTCAAGAAGTCCATTGAAGTTTTCTCCAAAGAGGGAGATGATATGCTTCGATATCAAGGTCATTTGTGTGTTCCCAATGTAGAGGGCTTAAGAGAGAAAATTTTATCGAAAGCCCATAGTTCTTGATATTTCATCCACCTAGGAGCTACCAAAATATACTGTGATTTGCGGGAAATTTATTGGTGGAACGGAATGAAGAAAGATATTGTAGAGTTTGTGGCTAAGTGCCCTAATTGTCAACAAGTGAAAGTTGAGCATCAAAGGCCGGGAGGTTTGACCAAAGATATTAGTATTCCTACTTGGAAGTGAGAAGATGTGAATATGGAATTTATTGTGGGTTTACCTTGCACGAGGCGACAATACGATTCGATTTGTGTTGTTGTTAATGACGAAGTCAGACCATTTCATTCTCGTCAAGACTTCTTATTCGGCGGAGGATTATGCTAAGTTATATTTGAGGGAGATTGTTAGGCTGCATAGAGTGCCTTCATCCATCATCTCCGATCGTGGTGCACAATTTACTTCTCAATTTTAGAAGTTGTTCCAAAAAGGTCTTGGTACTCGTGTTAAGCTTAGTATGGCCTTTCATCCCCAAACCGATGGGCAAGCGGAGTGTACTATTCAAATTTTGGAATATATGTTGAGAGCTTGTGTAATTGATTTCAAGGGTACTTGGGATGATCACTTGCCTTTGATTGAGTTTGCTTATAATAATAGCTACCATTCTAGTATTGGTATGGCTCCATTTGAGTCTCTCTATGGTAGGAGGTGTAGATCTCCTATAGGTTGGTTTGAAGTTGGTGAAGTTGCTTTGATAGGCCTGGAGTTGGTGCATGAGGCTATGGAGAAAGTTCGACTTATTAGGGAAAGGTTGAAAACTGCCCAAAGTCGACAAAAGTCCTATGCCGATGTTAGAATAAGAGAATTAGAATTCGATGTTGATGATTGGGTTTACTTGAAAATCTCACCCATGAAGGGTCTAATGAGATTTTGAAAGAAAGGGAAGCTTAGTCCCCGTTATGTAGGCCCCTATCAGATTTTGAGACGTGTTGGTAAGGTCGCTTATGAGCTTGACTTGCCTAATGATTTGGCATCAGTGCATCCGGTTTTCCATGTCTCATTGTTGAAGAAGTGTGTTGGTGATCCGACCTCTATAGTGCTATTAGAGAATCTTGGCATAAACGATAGTCTTTCTTATGAAGAAGTTCCGGTTGAGATTTTAGACCGGCAAGTCCGGAAGTTAAGAAATAAAGAAGTTGCTTCCGTGAAAGTTCTATGGATGAATCAATTAGTTAAGGGTGCTACTTGGGAGGCCGAGGCCGATATAATGGCCCGATATCCTCATCTATTTCCTTCCGATCCTACTGTAGCTTGAGGTATCTTCATCCTCATGGTTCATTCTTTTGGTCTCATGTGTCATAGTTGATTTCCATGATTCCTTGATTATGCATGTTCATGAAAAGTCTTATATGATTATGTGCATTTGAGTATGAGTTGCATAAAGTCTTCATGATATGATGTGTTGATCATGCTTTAGCTTGGAGTTGATGTTTCCTTCTCGGATATGTGCACTTATGTGAGTGCATGATAGTTTGGGTTGTTAGTCCTTGCCTAGTACCCTTCTCATGATGTCTTGATTCTCAATCGAGGACGAATGTTCCGAAGGGGGAGATATTGTAATACCCTAAGCTTTCAAAGAATTTTAAAGGCAGAGCTCAGCTGAAGACAGTGACCTATGGAGGCCACCTACGGGCCATAGATGGATTGACGGGCCGTAGGTGGGGACCGTCAATGGCACTGTAAACTTTCAGGATTTCTAAGTTTCTGAACCTTGACCTACGGAATAGCAGGACGGTTCGTAGTTCAGTTGACGGGCAGTAGATGGGTTTCGTAGATGCCTTCTAGACTTAGCCTAATTTTCAGCCCAAAATGAACTTTCTGAATCAATTGACGGAAGAGCAGAACGGTCCGTCAATTGATGTACGGACCGTTGATCCTGTCCTTCGATTGGTCCCGACAGTTTTTAATTAAGGACTTTTTGGTCTTTTCCCTAATTGTTTACCTATTAAGCTAAGTCAGTTATACCCTTAATCTAAGACCTATAAATACTTTCTAAGCTTAATTTCTTTCATTCTAACTCATTCCTAAACTCTCCTCTCAAATATTTCCCTCTCTAAAAGAAATCCTCTCTAGCTCAAGGAAGAAGAGGAAGCTAAGTCCTCCATTGAAGGTCACCCAATTTCCTCCAATTTCTAGTGGGCTTTGCTAAGGTATGATGTTATTGACCAATGGAGTTGCTTCCTCCATTGGGCCCTCCCTTTTCTTCATGAATTTAAAGGTTCAATTCCCTTCAAGTAAACTAGGGTTTGATAAATTGTTGTGGGTTCTTCTAGTATGAGTTCATTTACTGATTTAATGCTTTGTAGTGCACGATCTAGCGTGGGTAAAGTAATTTAGTGCACGATCTAGCGTAAATTACATGTCTAATTGTAAAACTGCATGAACCCCCATGATCCCAAGCTAATTCTCCCCAATTTGATAATCTATGCTTTGATTGTTGGGTTGAGCTATTATTTAATTAAGTTTATGAATTCTCTATGAAATCAAGCATGTATTATGAATTAATTGAGGATAATCTTATGAATTTAACATGATCAAGTCAAAAGCATGATTTTCCTCTATTATGCGAATTCCTTCAAGTATGGGTAAATTGTCCTAATTATGGCTTTCTAAGCATGAGCTTGCATTGAATTGCATGGTATGAGTTGAACTTGCATGAACCCATATGAACTCTATGAACTATGAAATATGAGCATGATGAATTAAGGGTGCTTTGAGAGTAAAGTACCAAAGTTATGATATGAGGATGCTATGGTTGAGTTATGAAAGGTTTTCTCACATAATTCTCCCAATATGACTTAAAGGAACAAGAGGCGATTACCCATGTTCTTAAGGAGCTATTCTAATGAATGAAGGGACAAGAGGTGATTACACATGTACCCTAATGTAGACAAAGTGGTGATTACCCAAGTCTACCAATAATGAGCTTATGACTAATGTAGACAAGAGGCGATTACCCATGTCTACCTAAGATAAAATGAACTATGATTAATCCGTGGGAAGTATGCTTAGTACCGAGTGGACAAGTGGCGATTACCCATGTCCCATAACCTATGTGCCACCATAGGGTGATGGTCTATGATAGACACTAGCTAGTGGATCCACATAAGATAAGAAGTTCATGGTCTTACCTTGGCAAGTAGGACACCTCTTTTCGGTGTGGGGTAGACACCGGATTCTATGTTAATAGCTCACATGGTCTTATATGTCGGTTAAGGCTTTTCCCCACAAGTGTAATCTGCTGTTATACTACTTCAAGCGCATGGCACTGGTCTGGAAATAGAAGCCTGAGGTTTAAAGAGACCTTAATCAGCTAGGCAAATCATCCGGCTTAGAAATCCTGTGAAAGGATTGAGAGTAAAAGATGCTACGACAATTTGGAAATCCATTCCTTGGTTTCTTATTCTACTGAGTCAAATCATGCATCCTATCTTTTAACCTTTTTGGATGAGTGTCTATTACTTTATGATAGTTCCGTCAAATGAGAATGAACCAGCAATTTTCTTCTCTTTTGTTTTCACAGGGAGAGAAAGGCATCGAATTCGAGAGAGACAAAATATAAACGGAATAGAGAACATAAGGCACCAGCGGTGTGAGAGTTAATAAGTAAGGATATGATGGTAAGGAAATGATTTATTTGAATACATGATTGGTATGAAAATATTACGGCTGCTCAACTTAGCAGCAAGAGGCTTCCGTTGGGAAGCTATTGATTCCATTACAATCAAACAAGATTATCCTTTAGTCCTATATACCAATCAGCTCAACCTTTTCCCTTCTTGCTAAACCTGTGCAAAGATGGGTTATTCTTGTATCAATAAACTGCTGACATGGTTATAATTGGTGGGAGGGGACAGAGAGAATAACAGGTCCCTCAGGTATGTTATTCATGAAAACCCTACTTAAATACCCAATTATATGTAAAAGAACAGAATTCAAACAGCACTAGATGATACTGGATGGTCCTGTAAATAAACCAGGAAGTTTAAATAGAAACCTAATTGGTCAGCTTAAAAAGCATAACCACCATGAGCCAATGCATTTGGAAAAATGTAAGTTGAAGCATGATATAATGACCCTTTGTCATATGTGAACTTTAGTAGGACACCACTGTGAAGCTACTGAACGAAAAGGATAGGATAAACAACTGAGCAGGACGTCATGAACTATTACTAGGACACCGCTGTGAATCTACTGACAGAAAAAGATAGCACAAACAGCCGAGCAGGAGCATACCTGTCCTCGCCCTTGTTCCCGGATAGCTTTCTGGAATATCTGCTCACTGTCCCCGGTTTCTATCAACCGATCAATTGTCTGCATAAAGCGGAAATTAAAGGGAAACATTAGAACATATGCACAAAAAACTGACATTTTCGAGAATTTAACTGCACTACATAGCTTACCTCTTCATCAGTTCAATTGCCCGTCACTGTCATACACACCAAAAGCAAATAGTTACAATTGGATGAAAAGTAATCGATGCAGAATCTCGAATCCAGTTGTTCTTAATACCTGTATATACACGCCTTTCAACAACCTCACGATATTCTTGGTGGATGTTTTCTCGTAGTGTCTGTAAAAAAATTTATCAACTAAACCTGAAAAGCAAGAAGAAACCAGAAGAGAAAGAGCCATTATTAATGTAACTGGCATACCTGAAACTCGGACATTTTATCTTTGAATTTCTTTTTGAAGGAACTACAATCAAAGATAACAGGCTGAGTTCACTCATTGACCACTGTGTAATAAGACAAGTCATGGAGAATCTGAATTGTTGGAAGAGAACAGAAGCCTGAGAAAAGGCATAATTATTCTGCTTCATTTTTCTGACACATTAAGAATTATGACAAACTGGAAGATACTGACTTCATATGTTTTAAGGTAAGCGTCATTTCATTCATTGGATGGATTCAGGCTTGCTTGACTCGCTCTCATATTGGAAGGCTAGGTTTGGAACCTTCTAGGAACTGTGCATTTAAGAACAAACATGTGTGCTTTATGAGCATATAAATTGGTAATTACATTTGTAGTACAAGTCAGAAGATGATGTTCATATAATTCAGATATGTGATCTTAACAAGGCAGAAGCCAACCATAAATATGCTGCTAAGAAGAACTACAGAAACAACATCAATTTGTGTAAAAGGTAGTAATAGAGCAATTCGACTCTAAGTAGTATGCCATAACTGTACGGCAAGAGAACATAGTATATAGTCATACTAGCAAATGCACGGAGCTACACTAAACCTACCCTCAAACTTATCCACTGTATGTCCCAATACATTGTTTTGTGCCAGAAGCCAATTTGTGCATCCATTAAAAGAAGTTATTCAGAGATAGCCACCCATGAATGTCAAAATAACATCGAAGTGTGACCATATAAAAAAAGAAGTAAATATTGTGTAGACAAAAGAGATGTAAGCACTCAAAATTACACTGTTGTTGCGGTTCTTGATCTGTCAACAGCTGATCCTTTACCACACCCTGGTTTGCTTCTATTGGCCAGATTCTACAATGTAAGAAAAATAGATTGTAACCAAAAGAAACGCACAAGTACCAGAACTAAGAGATGAAACCATTTAATGTTACTCACTTCTTTGTCAAGTTCCTCAATCTTTGATTTGATGAATCGAGCTACTTTACTAACTTCGTCAACATCTTTTTCCATTCGCTGCTTAATTGCTGCATTTACAATCTCATCACTTCGAAATATCTACTTAAAAATAGTTATAAATACATTGTGAACATGAAACAAGAAGCAAAGAAAGATGATTTTTCCAAACAAACAGAAAAGGCTTACTCAGTACAACTTATTCCCCCTTAAGTTGCTGATTCTTATCCTGATATATTTTATAAAATCAATATATTCAACACGAAATGGACCTATATCTTTCATCACTCATTGAAATTGCTAATATCAAGGTTCCTATAATTAGAATAAAGCACTAATCCATTTTGTAGACAGATTGTGTAAATAGATTAGACTTACATGAAATATATAAAAGTGTATGCAAGTGTTCCCCATCGAAAAGTGTAATAGAAGTGCATTGCAGAGCGTGAGCCGTGAACATAAAAGACGCAAATGTCATGCATCTGCCTTCACACATTCTCTCAATTTTTTCTCCAGTCTCGCTTATTCCCTACATGGTATAAGACCAGCAGAGAAAGCAATTGTTGGCGCATTTACAAGTGACCTCTAACAGAAAATATCGTCATCATGTAATTTGTTGACAGCCACAAAAGATGTCCCAGGCATCTTCGTCTGTGAATATTGAGCATAAACTAACACTACCACAAAAAGTGGTCTTTCTTACGAGCTCAATACGAGAAGCCACACAGAAACGGGAGATAAGTGTGTCATCACACAGTCTTGTTCTTTACTAACATCTCAAGATGTGGAAAATCCTATACTTTCTGTGGAAGATGACTTATTCTCCCGTAATTTTTGAAAAAGATGGCTTATTCTCTAGCTTACTGCGTCTTGCGCACCACCAAGTCATAGTAAGTGTCAACACCAACTTATTGAAGTTTCTCAGGGATTATCATCACCATTCTCCTTCTGACTTTCAGATTGATAATGCTGAACAAACTTATTGAAGTTTCTTGCACAAAAGGTTTAGTGAAGTTATCTCTCTTCTTCCACCTTCTCACTGAGTTCCCCTTTGATAAAGAGGCTTCTTTGAATCTTTGGACTATCATATCATTGTCTTCTTTGTAAACTGAGTTCTTGTGATGGAGTTTCTGCTTCTCCCAATCCACTCATATCATTCTCCTTATGTCCCTGGAGATCTTAAAACATCGTAAAATTCGAAACCCACTGCAAAGTAAATAGTATTTTCCATAAGAAAACTAGTGGAAATTGGTGTCTAAAGAAAGAGGAGAGAGAAAAAAAGAAGGGGAAGGGAGAAGAGAGAAGAGAGAAGTAGAAAGGAAGAAGGGTTGATTATGGTGATTAGAAGGATCACTGGAGAAGGAACAGAGTTCAGAAGTGTCTTAGGCCATTGTCTCGATGAATGGCTTGCAAGAAAAGTTTTTTTTTTTGCATTTTCAAAGTAAGGCTTCCTCCACTTTAATCACAAGTTCGAGCCCTGGGATACTTTTACCCAGGTTAGTCTGATCAGTGATTTTCGAACATCGGATGGTTATACCAAAAAGAGAAAAGAAGAAACATTCTTTTTTTTTTGAAGAAGAAGTTAACATTTTATAAACAAAGAAATACCCAAGAGTGTATTTCAGTAGTAATTACATCAGTGGTATAGAGGGAGCAAAACTAAAAAAAATTCATCATCTACAACGCTCCTAAACTGTCAAAAAGTTAGTAGTATCCTCCACCTCTTTGGGGAGGACGTAGTTACACCAAAAATAAAAGGTTACTAGGCAGTTCAACTTCAAGCTTTGGAAAGGGATGCTCTTGTTTTCAAAGCATCTCTGGTTCCTTTCCTTCCAAATTGTCCCCCAAATGCAAGCAAGGACAATCTTCCATCTCTCCTTGTGACCTGACATATTTCCTTCTCTGTTCCAGCAAGCTAAAGCTTCTGAGGTGTCTCTTGGCATAACCCAACTAATACCCCTGAAGTTAAAAGACATCTGCTAGAGCTTCTCTGTCACTCTATAGTGTATGAAGAGATGCTTTATTGTCTCTGTTTCAGTTTCACAAAAAAGGTACCTGGAGCATAACATTCATCTTAGTACTAAAGAAACAGCACAGCCAGAACATAGCTTTCTGCAGAAATTGACGAGTTGCTTTAAGATTGATGATTTTCCTATCTATAAAGAGATTAAACACTTGGGACATATGTACACTGAGAATCAGCTGATGGAATATAATTGAATAGGAAGGCCCTAAAAGCATGTTAATAGAGCCTCACGATTTTTCCATCTGTAAAGAGATTAAACACTTGGGACATATGTACACTGAGAATCAGCTGATGGAATATAATTGAATAGGAAGGCCCTAAAAGCATGTTAATAGAACCTCACATTTTTTTATTTTTAAGTCCCACATCTGAGAGGTCTCTTATATAGTCTTGGACAACCAACCCCTCATGAGCTAACTTTCGGAGTTGAGTTAGGCCCAAGGTCCATTTATATGGTATCAGAGCCAGACCCATCCAAATCATTATTCACCCAACATTCGCCCTCGTCTTATATTGTCCACGCTCCAGATGTCCAGTCCTAGGCGTGTGGAGGGTGTTGAGTTCTACATTGGCTCACTTAGGGATGGGAGGTCTCTTTATATAGCCTTGGGCAACCCTTCCCTCATGAGCTAGCTTTTGGGGTTGAGTTAGGCCTAAGATTCATTAACAATTATTTTATAATCTTTTTTTTCTATCTAAAAAACAAAAGGAAGGGGGATTAATTGGTTTTATAGCCCTTTATAAATTTGCTTTTAGTTTAATGTCTTTTTAGAACAAATCTTTATATTTAGAGATCTCAAAATAGCAACAGAGATATTTGGAAGATTGTTTTCTTCACCCATTTCCTCTTCTTTATAAACTAAAGGCATAATACATAAATGTGTCATTTAACTTGGCCTCATTTCTGTTATGATCTTTAGTGAAGGATCTATTCACAGGGTGATATATAAATTCAGCTCATTAAAGGGAGGTTGAAACCTTAAGAGTTCAATGGAAGAGAGAACTCCGATCTCTTCAACTCTTTAAAGAGAGAACTCTCATCTCTTGTTTTTTGCTGAAATATGACCCCCCTTTACATAGGAGTTTTATTACAGCAATAGGGAGTAATCATTCTGAAAGTAGGAAACCTAAATCCTATTCCAAACTAATAACTATAGCTTAACCTAATCCTTATGAAGCTATGGACCATAAATCTTATTCTAGAATACTTAATAAAGCCACTTAAATATAATTAAATACTTAATTAATTGACTTCCTTGCATCCACAACAATTTCACATTTATGCTCTTCAACTTTAGGTGTGCACAAGTAGACACTTAATCTTGTATAAAATTGATCAAGTAGACGCATGAGTCCTATGTGACATAATACACGTAGGACACCACGTAGAATGCAAATTGCCATGCAGGATGCCACGTAGGACGTGTGTGTTTATTTGTTCAACTTTATACAAGTTTAAGTGTCTACGTGTGCACATCCAAAGTTGGAGGGCATAAATGTGAAATGAAGCCAAGTGAAAGGGCATATTTATGTATTATGCCTAAACTAAGCCATCTATAACTTTTCAACTATCAAATGGAAAAATATTTGTAATATAACTCAGTAATCATATTTGAGGTTTCTTACTCCACCCTTAGCTAAACTAGCTTATAGGGCATCTACTATGTACAAGAAAATGGCATATCAGTCATGCAAATCAATTTTTTCCAGCACATGCCACAGCAGCATAACCACAAGAAAATGAATTACCTTTCGTGACAGCCTTTGATTCTTCATGAGCATCCTGTGAAGAGTATTGGAAAACCATGAGGTTCTTAACACTTAAATACTTAAGGAAACCAGTAAGATCATATATAGATCATAAGAGCTCATTTGATCCCGGTCCCATCTCATAAAGCAGTTCAAGTGATCAATGAGAACTTTTGGTGGGTATTGACTAGGTAGTAGAGAGTTTCGTCACACTGTTTCAGATATTGGGAACTTTTGATGGATGCACCGATTCTACAGACAACTCAGGTGGAAACTAAACAGTAAAGGGGCCTTCTTAGTAAAGTCAGTGTATTGGCAGTTGAATCAAAGAGGACCTGTAAAGGAGAATAGGCCTTGGAAACAAGTCTAGAAAGTAAATATTCCTATGAAAGTGTCATTCTTTGTCTGCTTGGTGATTAGGAAAGCTTGCGTAACTAAAGATAAGCTATAAAGAAGAGGTCTTCAGATTTGTTCAAGATGTCTTTGTGTGAACAGGGGGTGAAAACAATGAACACATATTCCTACACTGCATGACAACTATAAATATGTGGCACGTGTTCTTTTGTATTTTAACTTGGGTAATACCTAGTTCTACTTTGGCACTGTTGAACAGTTGATGGAGTATTGGGAATAGAGGCGGGGAGGAGGACTAGTAGAAGATCATTCCTGCTTGCATTTGGTGGACAATGTGGAAAGAAAGAAGTGGTAGACATTTTGAAGGCACTGGCAGTTCTATCTAGAAAATTAGGATGAATTGTCTTAGCTTGTTCTTTTTTTGGTGTAAACAGAATATGTAGGGGAAAGTAGGAGAGTTAGTATATTGAGTTGGCAATGTATAGTTGTAATATTGTATTAGGGTTTTGGGCAGGGGTTTAAGCACCCTTATGCTACTTGTAAAGTTTCCAACTTAGCACTTTTTTCTGGGGTGGCTATGTTTTTACTGGATACAACTGTAACTTGTCTAAAAGAACATATATTTTTGATGTTTTAGATTATTTATAGGAACTCCATATAAATGCTCAAGCTTTAAGTCGTAATACTTTTGAAGGGGGACTACATATTTTGATGTAGTATACATGTGGATATATAGATTAACTGTTACCATTCTCAAAAAAAGAGCTCATTTGGTCCTTGTGTCTTTGTATTTTCCATTTGGTCAATACCTTTGGTCCCCATATCTTACATCAACTACCCTACAAGTCAACTTATGCTTTTTTGGAGTTACATTTTTGACCCCCTTAAGGGGGTTTTAGTACACAAAGAAAACTGAATTTTGTGAATTATAAATGCAGAAAAGCTCCTAGTCACGTGGAAAAGGAATAAGAATATTCGCACTTGAAGCAAGGCATACAAATAAAATTTAACAACTTTTATGAGGAATAGTGAAGTTGTAGTAATGATGCCCAGAGTTTTATAAATGGTTGATTTTGAATGAGTAATTATGATATTGCAATTCCAAGTGAGGGGTTTAGAAGTCATATCCTATAATTGGTGGGGTTAGCAAAGAGTGTACCATTGTCAATTATCTCTCTCTCTCTCTCTCTCTCTCTCTCTATATATATATATATAGAGAGAGAGAGAGAGAGAGAGAGAGAGAGATAGAGAGAAGGCCATATTATATTTTTTACATAAATAAGAGTTAAGAGAGATTGTTCTAATGCATTATTAAATGCATTACTTCCCTCTCTCTTATACTGACCAGGTATCATAGCAAAAGGAGAGGCAATACCAACTTGTTAGCACCATTTGAATTTGTGGTAGGCGGACCTCCGCTGTAATCTTTTGATTTTATCCTACCGATGATTTTATCCTGTTGTTGATAAGTTGAAGAGTTTGAAGAATCATGCCGAAACATGGAGACTCACCTTGGAGAAGTTAAAAGCCTTATATCTAAATATAATACTCATGTGTCAACTATTAGTAACCCTGCAGACAATTGGAAGCCAAGAGAGAAGTTTTTTATGGTGTTCTTTCATTCAAAAGTTGGATTGACAATGATAATGCTCGTGTCATAATTGCGTGTGATACGATTCTTACAGTAGACAATCTCTTGAAGAATCTACCACCTGATTAGGGAAAGTTTCATCTACTCCAACTCCTCCAATGGATACAACTTAATCTCTTAAGTGCTCGTCCAAAGCGGTCACAGAAATCAGAAAAATTGTCCCTGTTGCACATATTGCAACAAGTAGATATACTTAAGGTGGTGTTATTTTCTATATGGCATACCACAATCATTTAAGGTTGATGTTGCTCAACCATCAACAATAAGAAATGTAGCTCAATCTAGTAATGGTAGAGTGAGAACATGCACTAATCTAGGAATTTGTGGAGATTCCGAACACTCAGAAGGCTTCGATTTAGTGCTTCTGAATTTGTCTCCAGTAATTCTAGACCATTTACTCATATTAGTTATTCTGAAATACCACCTTCAATAATACTCAGAGACAGATCTGAACCCACTACTATAGCATTGCTAACCCTATTCCTTCTTTGCCATAATCGTATGCTCTTTATTTGTCCTAATGAACTTCCAATTTATTTTCAATATGTCAACTAACGGAACACTATATTATTCGATGACATTCATCTGATTGGTTGTGCTGCAGTATTGAATTACAAGTCGACGCTTGGTACCTTTCACAGGAGTGAATCTCATGGACTTCACCATCTACTTCCACTAATATTTTTATAAAAATAACCTTCCCATACTATTGTGGCCCATCCTTCTGTTTCTAATTCTCTAATCTCTATCACTCCTATATAGTTGATGTAGTCACACACCTTCTCAAAGTTGTCAATTACACCTAGTTTTATTGCTCACTGGAACAGTATGATTTGTCGTCTTCAAGATTCCCTCTATTGCCTGAAGCAGTTCAACAAGCTAAGGTCATCAAAAATCAAAATTATGTAGTTGTCCATCAATGTGGTTTAATGTGGAGTCATGCTTGTTATTCATTATTATACACCATGAAGCTAACTAATATACTCATCTCATCTCAGGCGGAATATTGTCATCATAGGTGATGCAGATGGCATGATCACTTGTAACACCACTGAAATCAACTTTTTAAAACCAATGATTTTTGTAGATTGAAGTATTTTCCTTTGAATTGAGTGGAGAAGATCTAGTCATGGCACATGCCTTTCATAGAGGAAAAAAGCTCTAGATATTCTGGAGGCAGGAATGCTTGGTTTAAAGCTAGCCTACAAAATGACAGACTAATTTGCAAATGGAAATAAATAAGTGTCTCCCCTCTCTAACAGTTTAAACTTTTAGACAAAGTAGTACCCATAGGCCATAGTCCACATGGTAAAGAAGAAGTCAATGGCCATGAATTCAAATTTACTGCCACCTATCAACAAAATATTTCCCAATAAAAAATATAAAAAGATATGCATGTAATAGTGTATTGTAGACTGGAAAGAAAAAAAATTAGAAACATTGGTTTTTAAAAGTTTAAATTTCAGATGAGACAAACCACAGAATTAATCGACCCCAATGTCAAGCTTCTAGGTCTAGCAAGATAACGGGAGCCAACTACCTAATCCTGGAGGTATAGAAGATTGGTTAGAAAGTCGAACCATTTGTTAACTACTCGTCCAGCCATCACATTTAAGGGAAGTGTTGGAAATGAGTTCTTGAACTATTCTCTTCATTGGAGAATTATGGTTTGAATTTTGAGGTAAGCAAAAGGCGTTCCAAGAAAAACATTATTAGATGAAGATAGAGCGATATACTTTCACATATGCAATGGGCTGGTTGTCCTTCATATAGATGTTTGACCGCTAGGTGCTATTTTAGTTGGAGGCAAATTTTTTTCTTGGAAAGGCAAAAAATAGTTTGTCACCGTCCATTACAGATGCAAATTACAGGTCAATAGCCCTTTGGGACTTTGTGAGAGTTAGTTTGGCTAAAACAGTTGGTTAATAAGAAGTGCTGAAAATTATCACCCATGTAGTTGATTTGTGACGATAGGGTGCCTTGCAATTGCATTTAATTATCTTCATAAAAGAACCAAACATATTAAGATTGATTATCACTTTGAATGGCAAAATAGCATCTAAAAATATACTTACAACTTTTACTTGGCAAAATGATCAACTTGAGGATCTTTTATCCAAATCACTTAAAGGAACATGAATATATATATTATATGTAACAAGCTTATAGCATATGATGTATATGCTCCATTGTGAGAGGAAGCATTGATATTGAAAAGGTAATTATGTAATTACTCTAATATCATAGATAGAGGAAGTCACATTCAACAATTAGGATAGGATCCCATTATCAACAGGATAGGATTCCAACAATCAATAGAATAATAGTAAATAATGGTTATGTCTAAATACACAATGCTTGAGAACCAGAGCTCTGACGTATTTTCAAACATTTTACTTCCTCTCTAGTTTTTTGACTTATTCTCTATGTAAACACACAGTATGCAATTAAAAACATCATCTTCCATAATGCAGAACTTCTTAGGAGTTGTGACAAAAAGAGACACTATATGGAAGAAAGTGGCTTATGCACCAGGTGGTCAAAACAAAAATAGTATCATCTTACATAAACAAAAACATTACAGGATTAATATAAATCTTCAAATAACAAATATCAAAAACCCTAAAATTGAAGGACAAATCATATAAAAGTGAGACTATAATTTTTGAAATACAGAAATCTTGTTTTCTTTGTTCTTTCATGTCGAGCTTTGGAAAGCCAATGAGAGGGAGAATGAATGATGGACTGCAAAAAATCTTTAATAAAGCATTGATTTGCAGAGGAGAAACACTCAAGATACAAACAAGAAAAATCCAACCTCACTAAACGAGGTTGGAAAGGAAGATGACGTACTCAAGAAACATGAGTAAGTGCTCTAATAGATGGAGACTGCTTTGACAAGAGAAAAGACGCACAACTTGACATGTTTTGCATATAGAGTTTCAAACTCATGTCAACATCACAATCAATGTTTCCCTCATAAACCTCTACTCTGAAAAACTGGTGAAAATATGTTCACAAAGAAAAATATATAATCTAAACAGAAAAATGTTCTATCCCTTGTATGCCCATTACTAGGCATGAATCAGACAAAACTAAGAAAACCTAACAAACATAAAAGAAATTTTCAAAGGAAATTCTATGCCACTCACTACATGCTACAATTGAAGTCAAATTGAAATTAGGAAAGGATGGGTACATCAGTATAATCGAAGGACATTTATACCTGAAGCTTCTTCAGGAGCTTTTCCAACTTTTCATACTGCTTCTCAATTTGTTGAACCTATCAACAATGCAAAATAAAGAGACAAGGAAATGAGGAAGCAGGAAATTTTAGGAGATCAACTTCAATATATGGGAGAGAGTAATTGAGGAAAGAAGGGAAAAATGAAATTATCAGTGTTAATTTCCCAAGATAAACATATAATAAGATTCTGCAGCAAAACTTGCTTAAAGAAATCATCAAGACCTAGTTCCCCAGAGTCCATTGGTCTTTGTATTCCCATTTCAATATCTTCATTTCTATCATTTTGATGCCTGGGAGCCTCAAAGGTATCAACACCATCCTACAACACAAATCAAACACATACATAATGAAAAACAATATTCTTCTTTTTATTTGACAAGTGCAAATCAGAAGAATGTAGGATTTTACAAGGAATGCATAAGGTGACATGCTTCTGAGACTCGATCAATACCAACAATATTTTAAGGAAAAAAACTACTTGTAGAGCCTCTGTGACAAGCAAAACCAGTTCCAAACCAGAAAAGAGTACGACGGTCACCATAGGTTGACAACCAACTTAAATATAATTTAACTATGATGAATCCTCCGAATTTGAGCCTAAATATACGGGAATACATATAGATGATTCATATGTCATCTCAACTAATTTTGGGTTTAAGTGCAATTGATAGGTAAAAATACTAGTTTTCCAAAAAGGCACAGAAGTATTCTAAGATCTCAAAGAAGTACAGCACAACATACATCAAATATGGCCCTGAAATAATTATTTGACAAAGAGAAAGGAAAATCTTAGGATAAGTATTTAATAAGTATTTAAACATGAGAAGACAATGGTTTTGTTTTCTATCACATATCTTATTAATTTGACAGAAAAGAAAAGCTTTTGCAAAATGGTAACAAAAGAGAGTTTTTGATGCCGACTGTGAGAAGGAAAATAAATTTTAGGTGTCCCACACAAGCTAGGAGAATATATACAACTGGAAATATTAACCAATATCACAATAACCAATTATTTTCTGGATCAAGTCTGAGATTCAGATTATGCATAAAGCAAAATGGATCTGATCAGTTGGGTTGTTAAAACCTACATCTGTTCATGCCAACAGGATTCCCTACAAACTTATTACCAGTAAGATTGCCATAATGATAATCTATCAGCATCAGCAACATTATGGTCAATACAAACTCTTTTTCTTTTTAAAAACAATAGTGTCCGGATTAGCTTGCACACCTCTTTCAATCCTCTGGGTATGCACTACCTCCTACCACCAAAGATATATGACAAATCTAACAACCAAGGCTAGACAGATGGAATAAATCATTTGACATTTTATGCCTCTGTTGAGATTTGGACCTTGGTCTCCATGGTCATTCCCAACTTCATTGACCGTTAGGCCACACCCTTGGGTGTTGGTCAATACAAAAAAAAACATGCATTCATATTTCATAAAACTTAAGAGGATACCATTTATTAAGACTTGAAACCAATGAGTAAGGCTTATTGTTCCACATAGGGAAGAGCAAGGTGAAGTATAAACCTTGTCCCTCAATAAACATGCTTAAATGTAACTTCAGATGTCTTTCCCGCCCAATGAAACTAAATAAGGTATCTTCTTTTACTTTCTTTGTTATGTTGAAACAACATTTTGTTAGGAGCCCCACTAAAAGGCAAGTAATATAGTAGAAAGGGAAGGGGAAAACAAGGAATTTTCTTCCTTCACCTCTCCTCTCACCCTTAGAAGTTACATCTAAAATGAGCTGAATCTTAGTAGCTAAAAGAGGACGTCAATGCAGCTTCAAGCCTTCAACAATTGTGGCAATGCAAAATATGTCATAGAATGCTTAGCACATTTATAAAATACATTATTCATGATCAAGTACATTATTCTAAATGTTTTTTCTCCAAATCAAATCAAGGAGAAAGAATAGGAAATCAAGAAAATTGTTGCTGCATAATGTTTAGAAATCAACTGCATCACTGTAGCAAAGGCCTAAGAAAGTTCAATATTTGCAGTTTTTAACAATTGTTATTTGTTACAATCCCAAATGTCATTTTTCTGCAGTCTAATTTCCATTTTCAGCTGCTATAAGTCATATATAATGCTTACTACACATAAAGTTCCGTCATAAGCTCATTACCAAACCTATTCTTCAAATCAAAATAAGCAGAAAGAATAAATAAAATTGCTGACAAGACAGCAATATTTGACAAATTTAGCTACAAAAGCTGTGAAAGATGAAAAAAATCTCAAAAGTTATTTTAACATATCTATGTAATTATCAGCAGCAAAAGAAATTAAGAATATTGATGTACATGGGAGAAAGAACTTACATTTAAAAGGTCATTCATGGTGATACAGAAGAATTAAGGATCCTTCTTGGGTCCCACTTTCAGGTTTTGCTTCAACCCTTCACGATTTTAGAGAGAGAAAAATAAATAAGAGAGAGAATGTGTTTTGCTTTGCTGTTGACAGCGAGTGAAGAAGGGGGCCTAATCATTAGCCTCGAGTTTGGACATGCTATGGCCTATGTGTTTGGATATTTTTTTTTCAAACTTTTAAACCCTGGGCCAATTTTATTAATGGATTAATTACTTGGATAGATCCTTTTAAAAAATAATTATTTATTTTAAATATATTTTCTAATTATTACCATTTATAGCAATATATAACAATACTATGTATTTTATTAGATTTGTGTCACCTTTCTCTCTCGCTTCTTTCTCCTTTTTTTTATTTCTTGTGCGGGGTATTAATTTGTGTCAGTTGAAAGATTCACAATGATAGAAGATAATTAGCATTCCTCAACTGCCTTTTGAGTGTGAATTTATGCTATTAATCAAGGTTTTTGCAAGCTTCATTAGTTTTTTGGGTTAATATATAAACTGTCAGTTTGTGGCCCATACTTCCTCATATGTAAAAGTGAATACGGAGGAGAAAGTGAGACGAACGAATTTGCCAATGGAAATGGAGCTTTTAGAAAGTTCACCCGAATTTGAGGATATGAAGATTTGAGGCTATGAATTTTTTGAAGATATGAAGATATGATTTTTTGAAGATTTGAAGAGATGAATTTTTAAAGGTTGTAATAAATTGGAATGATATCTACAATATGTATTAAAATTGTATTGTGTCTGTATTATATTGTATTATAAGTGTATTATAAATTATTTGGGCTAGGATCACAAAAAAGAGAGTGAAATCTGCAATATGTATTATAAATATATTGTTAATAAATAAAACATGTATTATACGTGTCTTATAAATTGAAGTACAACAACACAACCAGATTAGTCTTTTTTTTCCTATACATCATAAATAAACAACAAAATGAATTAAAATGTATTACACACTTATTAAAGTTGAATTAGAACATAATTAAATATGAATGCAAAATGTAGCAAATGAAAGAGCAGTGATCAGTGCTTTGTAGACTGAATAAAACTTGTATCAATAATGAATTAGACAAGTAATCTAATCGTAACAAATGAAGAGACATAATAAATTGCAAAATGAATTAAAAATGTATTACACACTTATTAAAATTGAATTAGAAGAGAATTAAATATTAATGTAAAATGTATTAAATTTTTTAAGATTATATTAAATTGAAATGATGTTTGCAATATGTATTAAAAATGTATTGTGTCTATATTATATTGTATTATAAGTGTATTATAAATTATTTGGATTGGAATCTGCAATATGTATTATAAATGTATTGTTAATGAATAAAACATGTATTATGTGTGTCTTATAAATTGAAGTAAAGCACCACAGCTAGATTAGTCATGTTCTTTTATCCTACACATCACCAATAAACTGCAAAATGAATTAAACTTGAATTTAAAATGTATACATATTAAAGTTGAATTAGAAGAGAATTAAACATGAATGCAAAATGTAGCAAACAAAAGAGTCATTTGTGATCTGCATTGAATTAGAAGAGAATTAAACATGAATTCGAAAATGTAGCAAACGAAAGAGCAATATGTGATCTGTAAACTGAATAAAACTTAAATCAATAATAAATTAGACAAGAAATCTATTTGTAACAAATGAAGAGACATCAATAAAATTTTATATTGAATAAAAATTGTAGGAAAAAGAAAGTGTAATTGAGCATAATGAATTAAACTTGTATCAATAATGAAAAATCTTCAAAACTTCAAACCTTCAAACATTCGAATCTTCAAATCTTCAAAACTTCAAACTTCAAAGTCTCTGTTTGAATTTATATAAATATCAACAATTGTAAATATACAATAAGTAATTACAAATTTACACTCAAAAATCACAATTCTTCTATTGATTCAAATCTGCACTCACCTAAATTTCACAATTCTGCAATAATTAAAAATATAGATCATAGAATTAAAAAAATTGCAATAATAATGTTGGGCTTTTAAGGCGAGGTGCGCGTTGTGGGGATACAGAATGAGACCTTTGCCTTTGTGATGTGCCATCATTTGAAATTATAAGCTTAGAAATCTCCTACTTCAACTAAGCATGCCCTACCTCCAATTCTTGGATCTTCCTTAGCAATTCCTCAGTTGGGGGTGTTGCAACTTTAGCTGAAACACATGTGTCTTTCATTACACAATTCAATTTTGAACAAACCCCACAAAATATATGATACCCTGCTTCAAATGCAGTAGGAACAAATAATAAATTTTGATCAAACCCTCAAGATAACATCGATCTAATGCAAAATTTGACAACAGAAGAAAAAGTGGTATAGACAAGACTAATTTTTGCAGCTGATTAGAAAGTCGTGGATAAGAAGCTAGGAAGAAAATTATTGCGCTAATTATGGAGAAAATCACAGGTGAGAAGATCGGAGAAAATACCAACGAATTATTGAATTAAATTTGGGAGAAACGTTGGAAGAGAATATTGACTGAATTGATTAGAGAGAATTGTTATATATGGTTAAAATTATTATATTGCTATATATGGTAAATATTTTTCAAATATCAGACACTTAGGTGATTTTCCCTTTATTAATCAAAAAACTAGTGTCTTACCCAGTCCAAAAGTAACCGATCCAAATCAAAATTAAAAGCAACTTAAAAAAACATCTCAAAATTGAAATGACATTCAGATATAGATCTAGAAAGATCATGTGTTTGCCTCTTTAACTTCCCTTTCTGGTTGAATTAGGAAACTTATGACTTCCTGCACTTTGTTGCCCGTTGTCGGTGCCTTCACCGGAGTTGTTGCTTGATCTCCTGAAGAACTTCCTTCAGCCATATCTTTGAAGTTCCTTTGAGCTGAGTGATTTTGTTTCATCTTGTTCATTTTGCCTTCCATGTGTGCCGATTTCAATGTTCTCCCAACTTGCATTTTCAGATTGTCAATGAGTTGTTGTACTACCTTGGTGTTTTCTGATCTTTCGAGCTTTCGATCTTCGGATATTTATCTGTCTTCTTCTGTCACGACTTGAGCCTACACCCTGGACGTGGCCGACACTCTAGAACCATTGCTAGTCCCCAAGCGAACCCTCATCCTAGCTGACTACAAGCAGAAAACTAACCCAAGCAATAATAGCCTTAAAACTGCATAAAATCTGATAAACTCAAACACTCAACTCATAAAGTCTGGACAATACTCAATAGAAATACTTATAGTTTGTAAAACAACTCAAGAGAAGTAAATACTTAGAGACTCCTCAACTCTATCTATCTATGAAGCCTCTACTATTAAGGAAGGATATCGGGACAAGACCCACGACACCTCAAAGAGCTACTACTTACAACTTATATAACTGGAGTCCTCCGGAACCAAGGAGGCCTTACTCAAAAGCTGACAAGAGGATGAAGTGATCTCAACGGAACTCCTGTTTATGATCCTAAGTACCTGTATCTGCATCATTAAAAGATGCAGGTCGAATGATGTCAGTACATTGAATGTACGAGTATGTAATATAGTTGAATAACCAAATAACTGAACTGAAACTCTGGCAGTAACTCAACTGAAATATAATATAGATCATGATGGAAAACTTATTTAAACTCTTACCGAAAGAATGCAATAAAAACATATACTGAACTGACTAGGCTGAAAGAAACGCTCAACTCAACTCAACTCAACTCAACTCAACTAAACTCAACTCAACTCGACTCGACTCAGCTCAACTAAACTCGACTCAACTAAACTCAACTCGACTCAACTCAACTCAGCTCAACTCAACGTAAAGCATGATTGGAGATAATATCATTTTAAGCTTCACAAAGTATAATATAATAACTCAAAGAAAATTATATATGAAAATACAATGATAGTATACTTTACTCTATTTGGGAATTTCTCTAACCGACAACCATCAACTAAGTGGATCCACTAAGCTCTGCCCGAAGGCACTAAGGAAATCATCTAAAAAGTATGAATCCTTTACCCATGTTGGCATACATGGTTTATGGGGGCTGTGAGTTGTCTGAACTCTCCCCCATATCGGTGCTCAATACTACTCCTAGTAAACATATATTCTCATGCTCAATGTTTAAAAACATTCTCTTTTCTCAATTTGAGGTAATTGCTTAAAAGATCCTCTTAAAAGAGGTAAATGTTGTGAAGTATCTTTGTACTCATAACTCAATTAGAAATCAAAGTTTCTCTTTTCTCAATTTAAAACTGTTATCTTAGGGAATTACTTAGTTCCCTATACTTTTCTTGAAACTCATCTTTTACACTTTCTCAAAATCAATTTTTAAAGACAAAGCATTTGTTCTAAAAAAATTCTTATACTTCTCTTTACTTTCTCAATAATAGCTCTCTCCTCTCCTCTTAAACTAACTTTAGTTTTGAAAATGCTTGAAGACATATGAATAGGATAATGCATGAGTTTTCAATGATAAATGGAGCCTATAGGAGCTAATATATAGTGGGAAAGCATAGCCATAACTTAAAGGAACACTCTCGGATGAACAGAGAAGAAATGGGCCTTGGCGACCCCTGGCGTACTGCTGACGTGGGGCGCCAGGCCCCAAACTGTCACGACCCAAGCCTAGGGCCTAGATGTGACCGGCGAATGGGGAACCCGAAGGAACCCCAAACAAGCCTCATAGCGTATCATTACACATCCTTGGTCGCGGAAGCAATTAAATGACCATAAGCGATAAGCATAATCAAGGGGGAAATCGGGACTAAGGGAGCAAAAAAAAAGAAATGATACATAAATACCATAGATGAGTCAAGCTCAAGCATAATACACAACTTGTCCAACACCACCTCTAAACATGAGTACTTAGCGGGGGCCAAGACAAACTACCGGGCTCACCCTCATAGTCAAAACATAACTAGAAAGGAAAAGTTTTATACATAGCAAAAGATCATGAGCAACGTCCCCGAAATGGAGGACTCACCAATAACCACTATAGAAAATCGTACTAGCCACGCGGAGGAGGATGGTCAAGCGGTGCTCCGGTCCCTACATGGTGACATCATGTAGGCATAGAGTATGCGTTAGTACATTTGAATGTACTAAGTATATGGGATGCAATGCAATGCTACATTAGATGGACATCATAGGAAAAATGCGTAATCATACCCAATAGATAGCATATTAATGAAATGATATGTATAATGATGCTTACATAAAAATCATATTTAGTGGGACGTAGTACATGTGTGGCGAGTGACCATCAATATAGTATTTCCAAGGCCTACCACCCCCTTGGAGAGGCGAAAGAGGTACAAACCCCTCAATATGGTTACACGGGCCTACCACCCCCCGAGCTAGGGACCAAGGTACAAACCCCTCGATATGGTTATACGGGCCTACTACCCCCCGTACTGCAGGCAACCAGGTACAAACCCCTCGATACGGTTATAACGGGCCTACTACCCCCGTACTAGGCAACCAAGGTACCAAACCTTCGATAACGGTTATACGGGGCTGA
This sequence comes from Solanum appendiculatum, assembly GCA_018342035.1. NCBI lineage: Eukaryota > Viridiplantae > Streptophyta > Magnoliopsida > Solanales > Solanaceae > Solanum > Solanum appendiculatum. The sequence goes on from JAGDQO010001485.1 coordinate 81,551, forward strand.
CTACCGCCCCCGTACTAAGGCAACCAAGGTGGACATAACCCTCGATACGTTATACGGGCCTACTACCCCCGGTATAGGCCAACCAAGTACAAACCCCTCGATAACGGTTATATACGGGCCTACTACCCCCGATAGCTTGGTCCGAGCTCGCACACTTCTATATAGATGAAAATCGTATCATGTGCCTTCATTCATCATTTCAGTAGTTACATTAACCATCCGACGCATAGGACGTACCTTGGACCTTCCCTTTCCTAAGAATTCTATAAATGGGCCTTTTATCAAACACAAGGTGGGCAATTGTTCATGTAAATGAAATCATGTATTTCAAGAATACTAAGTCCAACCAATTCCAAAATCCATATAAATCAGCCCACCAACAACATACATATATATATCAACCTTCATAATTTGATCATGGAAGCATGTAAACCATAAACATCACATAATAATTCCACTTCATGATAATATGCAAAATGGACCATAATAGGGTGTGTAGTAGTAATTCCATAATTCAAGAATTCATAAATAATCATAAGGACCCATAAACGTGAAGTAGAAATAGAGGATAAATGATTGGACTTGTGGAAAGGAAGGTTTCCACAATCAAACCCACATACCTCAACTTTGGAGAATCCTTGATGAAGATTGGAATGGAGAATCGAAGCTTGAGATTGAGTTTTGAATCCGGAATTAGAGCTTGAGATGTTTGAATTTGGTTGAAGATCTTGGTGGAATTTTTGGAGAGGACTTAGAGAGTGTTTTTGGAGTTAAGAAAAATGACTAAGTATGGGACATATCCCCTTTTTATAAAAAAAAAACGTCTCCAATCCCGCCTAAAAAAAAGCTCACTGGAAATTGCAAATCTGCACAGACAGGTTTTACGAAAATGGTCATAACTCCCTCATCCTAATTCGGACTAAGGTGAAACAAAGTGCGTTGGAAAGATAACTCAAAGAGCTTTAATTTGATAGGTTGCAGCCCTTCCAGTTCCTTGTGTGCTAAGAGATATTCCCCCTTAAAGTTGACCCTCCAAATCGCAATTTTTGCGATTTTCGAATTTTGATACGGTTGCTCTAAAATTTGGGTTAGACCCATTCCCCACTCAATTTGACCCCACAAATAAGAATATGAAGTCGAATTTCCAAAATCATGCACGGATTTTGAGATATATGGAAATTACAATTATAGGTGTTTCCGAAGCACATTTTCGGGCATTTTTGGGGTCGTTTCACAAACTATTGAAGGCCACCTCTGGCGCCTTCATGGCGTGCCATGCCACATCCCTGCCCAGAATTTTGATGAATTTTCTTGCTCAATTCCGGGTCCTAACTCATCTAGAATTGATTGATTTCTTCCAAACTCTCTTTGATTCACAAACCCAACACAAAATTATTAAAATCTCACTCAAATTCTATCAAGAAACCACCACTCATTCGCAAAACCCTCACCTCAAGAACTCAAAACCTCCATTGATAAAGATTGAAGCTTAAAACTCAAGAACTCTTCAATAATACTTACATAAACGATTATATGGGCAAATTAACGAAAGAATTACATGCTTGGCATGAGGATGAACAGATCCATCACTATGGGAAGCCTTACATACTGGGAAAGAATGATGTTCTTGGCGAAAACCACAATTCTTGAAGAACGCTTGAACTTAGCCCTTTTTCTCTTCTTGAAACCTCTCTCTAAAACCCTAAGTGTTAAAGAACGTGAATAGGTGATTTCAAATCTGATTAGACCCTTAATTGAGTCAAGAAAAACATGCTAAGCCTAGTGAGAAAAAGGAAAAGACCAAAATACCCTTTCCTAAAACGAATGAAGTGCCTTAAATAGAGAGGCTTCTCTCAAACAGGCATAACTTTTTACTCCAAGCTTCAAATGGAGCACACTTGTTGGCGTTGGAAAGAGGACGCAACGACCTTCGATTTGATAGCTCATGGACCACCTAAATCATTATGTACTGAGATATATGATTGTTTGAAGTTGACTTAAGTAGAATCTTAGGTCTAAACTCACTCGGTAGGGAAGCTTCCAACTCAACTTTGTGCTAGGGGATTCTAGTGGACTTAAATTAATACCCAAAACTATTTCCACAATAATGAATTGACCTTATAATCTAATAACCATTAAGAATCACTCGGTACGACCTTATACGCAATTCAAAAATGGTTCGAGTCTTAACTTAGAAGTTTTCGGGGTGTTACAATATCTCCCCCTTGGGATCATTCGTCCTCGAATGATGGTTAAACTGAGTATGAAAGGCAAATGAGTTACTATCACTATCTCCCTTGGGTTCTGAACTTGCCTACTAACATAGGAGGAAATGATTCATATTGAGAGTTTTGAAACTGGACTAGAGCACATAAGTCATGAACGATATAAGTTTGAACATAGTCACACTCTATTTGAAATTATTTGACATGAAACAAGGATATCCGGGCACGAAATAAGAATATGAATACTATGCCTCGAGTGATATAACTAGTAGCTTCTAAGCTTAGCAACACTTCTCAACTGTACTCTTCTTTCTGATTACAACACTTTATAAGCTGCAACTCATAGCTCCCACTAAAGTATATGACTACTCTTACAAATATCTAAATCAAATCGCTAGCACTTATTGTTCAAGCCTAATCTCTAAGTCACAAGGTGCTACACATGAGATGTTTATACTAAACTAAACCACAAGATTCAGGTTTTATACCTCTATAGGGAATCTCATCCCAAGAATACTTCTTCTTATAACCACATTTAACCAACCTTGAGTCCATATCAAGAAACACCTAATGCATCATGCATTTGTCCATATGTTAACAACACCACATTCAAGCCTAGTACTCCATGGACTCCTTCTATCCAATCCTTCTAAGAATTTCTCATTCTCTCATTATCTCTACCAACTGAAATTTCATGCATTACTATTGGGAGCCGACTAATTGCTCTCATTTGACAGTAGCTTATAGTAAAACTCCATCCTATTCCTCCTCCACACTATAACCTTAGATGGAAATAAAAGAAAACACCACCACTACCACAATAAGAAACATCAACTCTCTTCTTCTATCATCACTCAACTACTATCAATCACATCACTATCAAAACTGAAAATGATCATTGAAAGAGCTTTAGGGCGAAAGATCATAAGCACGATTCATTCGAGAGTTTTGATATAAGAATATGCATGACATAACATTATGTTGCTAACCATTGAGAGTAAATCATGAATTCGTAAGACTGAGCATACTATGAGACACGAGTGCTTATATGAATAGGTTCATATCAAGAGGCTGATATTAATTAATTTATGGAGTAAGATTGAGATCAATGGGCTAAAGTCTTTGCCCCTCATTCTGGGAACTGAGAATGTATGTGAATCTCTCTGATGTGTATGAGCATAAGTCATGAACACAATCTTGATATAAAGACATCAACAGGATGTTGTAATTACTGAACTTTGATGAATACGCTAGACTATGAATGGATCGATATATCACTTTAACTCTTTCTGAACACCTTCTATCTGATTCTCAACACTTGACTTGGTTTCTCATCTTATCATCTCCCCCTTAGGTCTGAAGCTGATACTCTTAGGTTATGGATCTATTCCATCATCTCTAAACTAATTTACATTCGCTTTACTCTAATTCTTGGGAAAGGCTTATCTCATGGTTTTTGAACCTTCCATGTGAATAGGGTTCCTTCTAAGACCTCTTTCTAAGATGCTCCTCTTACGCTCTTCCCATTGGCTTATAAGACCACTTCATCTAACCCTTAAGGGAAAAAATAATGCTTACATCAGCCCATTCCATATTGACAACTCAAATATACTATCTAGGCACACATGAAAAATCATTAACTTAATTGGAACCTCTTCTGACTACATACGATCTCAGGTACACCTCTTAATGCTCTTGCTAATCTAATGACTTAGCCACACTCTTTTGCTCTCATCTAAGAGTCATAATACCTCACTTGTACCACTCACACTTATCAAAAGTAACACCTTAATTTTTCACATAATTAATGTCAAACCTACTAGATTAGATCTCGAACTAACATCATCACCCTTTTGTTGCCATCCTTTTGATCACGACACAAATCTCAAATTCAAGCTTAGTGTTTATTACTAAACACATATATCAATATAATTTCTTGCTTACTATACTAACTTAAAACTACTAAATAAACTTAAGAAATACTCACCCACCAAGATCTCATGACAAGTAGTCAACCTTTATCTCTCAGTCTACCTATTTATAGATTACACGTCACTTCCATTTAACCACTTACTCATTCACTATACATTATTGCCTAATTAGTTTTATAAAAATCATAGGCCTAGCTTAAATCTATCACATCACAAATACTTGGCTCTTCTATTCAACACTTATACTTGGTCTATACTAATGCATTAATACCTCATATATACTTCTCTCTGGTCTAGTAACTCGTACGCTACCTTCTATCATGAAGTCTACACCAACTCATCACTTCTTAGTCTACCCATAAGGAAAAACTTCTCATTAATAACATACTGGGTGCATGGCTACAACTTACATACTCTACTCAATAACTATCCTCATCCCTTAGGTTACCACACTTCTAAATATATACTTCTAACTCTGGGCACTTCTACTACTGCTGCTCATAATATCATGACTTGTACTATCCTTCGGGTGGGAATACTACCTAAGCATTCTAAAATACACTTTGTTCATAAGGGTCTCACCTGAATAAGGTTTAGAGAAGAGAGTTTGTGAGTACATCTCGCTTTTAGCTCAAATGCACGATTCATATGAATAAGGGTGCATTCTTTCGAATTCAAATACTTAGTCTCACTCAAGGGCTTCTCTCAAGCCCCTCAGCAGTCTCTTGACTTTCTGAAGACTTTATCTGAGAGAAACTGATCGGTAAGGATTTGGGCTTTACTATTTCAACCACATTGAGTATGAGGGTAGTTAAATGGATTTAAAGAACACACGAGTCTGAATAAGTTTCTTAGGTGACAACTCTATCGCACGATCCAGAGTATGAAAGAAAGGAAAATTTTCTTAAATGTCTGTAGTCCCTCATTTATAGAAGTGCGGCCCTCACAATAATAAATAAGATCCTACCGACACGACTTTGTAGACAACCTAGGACACTTGAACTCTGTGATCTGATACAAAGTTTGTCACAATCCGAGCCTATACCCTGGACGTAGTCGGCACTCGAGAACCATTGCTGATTCCCAAGCGAACCCTCATCCTGGCTGAATACAAGCGAAAAACTAACTCAATCAATAATAGGCTTAAGGCTGCATTAAATCTGATAAACTCAAACATTCAACTCATAAAGTCTGGACAATACTCAATAGAAATACTTATAGTTTGTAAAACAACTCAAGAGAAGTAAATAGTGAGAGACTCCTCAACTCTATCTATCTATGAAGCCTCTATTATTAAGGAAGGATATTGGGACAAGACCCACGACACCTCAAAGAGCTACTACTGAAAACTTATATGACTGGAGTCCTCCGAAACCAAGGAGGCCTTACTCAAAAGCTAACAAGCGGATGAAGTGATCTCAACGGAACTCCTGTTGATGATCCTAAGTACCTGTATCTGCATCATTAAAAGATGCAGGTTGAATGATGTCAGTCATTGAATGTACGAGTATGTAATATTGCTGAATAAACAAATAACTGAACTGAAACTCTGGGAGTAACTCAACTGAAATATAATATAGATCATGATGGAAAACTTATTTAAACTCTTACTGAAAGAATGCAATAAAAGCATATACTGAACTGACCAGGCTGAATGAAATGACCAACTCAACTCAACTCAAATCGACTTTGCTCAACTCAACTCGACTCGACTCAACTCAACTCGACTCAACTCAACTCAACTCAACGTAAAGCATGATTAGAGATAATAACATTTTAAGCTTCACAAAGTATAATATAATAACTCAAAGAAAATTATATGTGAAAACACAATTAAAGTACTCTTTACTCTATTTGGGAGTTTCTCTAATCGACAACCATCAATATGAGCTACGTTATGATACATCGTCTCGCCCACGCTGCCAGAACTATCCTATACCTTGTCGGGGTATACGATACCTCAACTAAGTGGATCCACTAAGCTCTGCCCGAAGGCACTAAGGAAATCATCTAAAAAGTATGAATCATTTACCATGTTGGCATATATAGTTTATGGGGACTGTGAGTTGTCTGAAATCTCCCCCATATCGGTGCTCGATACTACTCCCAATAAATATATATTTTCATGCTCAATGTTTAAAAACATTCTCTTTTCTCAATTTGAGGTAATTACTTAAAAAACCCTCTTAAAAGAGGTAACTGTTTCGAAGTATCTTTGTACTAATGACTCAATTAGAAAACAAAGTTTCTCTTTTCTCAATTTAAAACTGTTATCTTAGGGAATTACTTAGTTCCCTATACTTTTCTTGAAACTCATCTTTTACTCTTTCTCAGAATCAATTTTTAAAGACAAAGCATTTGTTCTAAATAGATTCTTAGACTTCTCTTTACTTTCTCAATAATAGCTCTTGACTCTCCTCTTAAACTAACTTTAGTTTTAAAAATGCTTTAAGACATATGAGTAGGATAATTCATGAGTTTTCAATGATAAATGGAGCCTATAGGAGCTAATATAGAGTGGGAAAGCATAGTCACAACTTAAAGGAACACGCCCGAATGAACAGAGAAGAAACGGGCCCTGGCGTTTTGTTGTCGTTGGGCGCCAGGCCCTAAACTTTAGAGGAAAGTTTGAGGTGTACCGCTGGTGTGAGGCGCCAGGCCCCAAACTACTGAAGGCCAGTTATGGCGCCTTCATGGCATGCCACGCCACACCCCCGCCCAGATTTTTGACAAATTTTCTTGCTCAATTTCGGGTCCTAACTCATCTAGAATCGATTGATTTCTTCCAATCTCTCTTTGATTCACAAATCCAACACAAAATTATTAAAATCCCACTCAAATTCTATCAAGAAACCACCACTCATTCGCAAAACCCTCACCTCAAGAACTCAAAACCTCCATTGATAAAGATTGAAGCTTAAAACTCAAGAACTCTTCAATAATACTTACATAAACGATTATATGGGCAAATTAACGAAAGAATTACATGCTTGGCATGAGGATGAACAGATCCATCACTATGGGAAGCCTTACATACTGGGAAAGAACGATGTTCTTGGCGAAAACCACAATTCTTGAAGAACGCTTGAACTTAGCCCTTTTTCTCTTCTTGAAACCTCTCTCTAAAACCCTAAGTGTTAAAGAACGTGAATAGGTGATTTCGAATCTGATTAGACCCTTAATTAGGTCATGAAAAACGTGCTAAGCCTAGTGGAAAAAAGGAAAATACCAAAATACCCTTTTCTAAAATGAATGAAGTGCCTTAAATAGAGAGGCTTCACTCAAACGGGCATTACTTTTTACGCAAAGCTTCAAATGGTGAACACTTGGTGGCGTTGGAAAGAGGACGCAACGACCTTTGATTTGATAGCTCATGGACCACCTAAATCATTATGTACTGAGATATATGATTGTTTGAAGTTGACTTAACTAGAATCTTAGGTCTAAACTCACTCGGTAGGGAAGCTTCCAACTCAACTTTGTGCTAGGGGATTCTAGTGGACTTAAATTAATACCCAAAACTATTTCCACAATAATGAATTGACCTTATAATCTAATAACCATTAAGAATCACTTGGTACAACTTTATACGCAATTCAAGAATGGTTCGAGTGTTAACTTAGAAATTTTTGGGGTGTTACATCTTCCTCTTGATTTGTTTTGATGTCTCGCTGACGTATTCCCCTTGTTTTTTTACAGATTTGTGTGATTTTTATTTTTATTGTTGTCCTCTTTGCTAGTTGTAAATTTCATTTTTTTTCTCTGTTGTGATATCTTGTCGTTGAAGTCTTATTATTTTCATAGATTTTTGAACAATGGACTGAGCATCACACGACACTAATATCACACACTGTTCAATCATCCATGTATTCAATATTACCTTAACTATACGTGTTGCTTGCTTTAGTATCAGCTTCTTTTTTCCTCTTTTTCGAATTTTATTGGTTGTATTACATTCTTCTGTTGTTGTTGTGGCCTTGTGCCTGATGATTTTCTTGTAATGTATATGATTGCTTCCATTGAATTGCTTTAGCTTTGTGTGTTGTACTTGCAAAATTGAACAAACTGTTATTAAAAAAATCCCCGTAGTTCTCATCCCAAAGGATTTGAACTTGAAGGTTTTTTTTCCAATCCCTCTCCCACTTCTCCTTCACCTTCTGCATTTTCTTATTCTTATATAGGGTTCAAGTAGCTTATCACTATTTAATATTCTCCTTCCTTGAGGGTTTAACTCCTGAAAAGTTTTAATTTGAATAGGGCCCTCTTATAGTGCTAGATTTTCCAAATGATCAGCCAATTTATCCCATTCTCTAAAAATATGAGTAATTATCATTGTTCTTCCTTGCATGGTTCTTCAGATCTCTTCTAGTATGGTCACCAGCTGCCATGTTACTTTCCATACCCTTTCCACAATATTTTTAAGCAATAGAGAGTCTGTTTCAATAATCACTCTCTCAAATTGTGATACCTCTATATACTTGAAAGCATGTAAAATTGTCATTGCCTCTGCCTCTGTATTGGTGATGGACACTTTCCCAATTTCCTTCGCTTGTGTCTGTTCTATATCTCCTTTGTTGTTTCTCACACAAAATCTCCACGAGCTTCTCCCTGGTTTTCTTTTGATGCCCCATCAATATTTACCTAAACCCATTCAGTATCAGGTGGCTTTCAAATAACTCTAGTAACCTTAACTGTAGGATTGTATTTGTACAGAGCCTCCACCACCTTTTTTCAATTATATGGAATATATCAACAATTTTTTCTTCTTGTATTTATGAATAGGATCACTGTATGAATAATTTGGTAAATTAAGTTATTACTAGAAATCTTTCCCTATGCTTCAGATTATTTCTTCTCTTCTACAATTTCCAGACTATTACAGAAGGACCTACTTGAAAAATATATTTGACTTGATTGTTGGAATTGATCTCTCACAACTAATTAAATACTTGAGATAATGACATATTTCAATATTGATTTCTACTGGTCTGCTAAAAAAATTCCATATCAGTTGACCTATAGGAGAGAGTAGGAAAACATGAGATATGTCTTCTACTTTAGGACTATCACAACAGTAACATCTAGAGGGTAGCTGAATTTTTCACTTTTTTAAAGTATCATCTAGAAGTACTTTAGCTTTCCACAGTTTCCATATAAAGAAAGGGATTTTGATAGGAATCCCTTTGATCCACATAAAATTATAGATTTTGTTGACCTCCTGTCTCTGTCTAATGTGGTGGAATGTAGTACTTGTTATGAACTTTCCCCTTGTTTCTAGTCTCTGATAAGGTATGTCTAGTTCCTCAATATCCTTAGGTGGGCATATCTTTTGTAGAATATGGTCCACCAAGTGTTGAGGTAATAGAATTCTCAGAATATTTTCATTTCGCTATTCTGATTTTGCAACTTCTTTGACTAAAATCACTGACTGATCGTAGTTCAAATCTGAGGAATGACTTTGTATAGTGCACCAAATCCTATCAAGTTATCTAGCCAAAAGTAAGAATTACCTTGTTTAATTGACCATCAAATTTCATGCTCAATTTCTTCTCTGCAACTAATCATTTTCTTCTAGATGTATGTGCTTGTCTTTGCCTGCACTATCACTACATGTTTTTTTAGGTACTTGTTGGTCATGTAACTCCTCCATAATGATTTTTTTGTCATCATATTCCACCATAATTTTTAAAATAATGCTTTAAATATGTCTTGCAAACTTCTAAAATTCATTCCTCCTTCCTCCTGAGGGTGGCATAGCACTGCCCAAGTGGAGCAGTGTCTACTTTAGTTACCAATCGAATTGCTCCAAAAAAACTTTGCAAACATTATATGCAGTTGTGCAATAACTCCTGCAGGTAGGTCACATGCTTAGAGCATGTGAATTGGCATGCTTTGGAGAACAACTTTGATTAGAATAGTCCTTACTCCTATAGGTAATAATTTTTCAGTCGATAAACTCAATCGATTTTGAACTTTATCAAGTAATTCCTTGTAAAAAAAATATTTTACCTTATGCTATAATACACTGGTACGCCCAAATAGGTGAAAGGAAAGTCTTTTCTTGAAATATTAGCCAGTGAGTACACCTGGGCTACTAAACTTTGAGACGTCTGATGATGTATGAAGACTGCACTTTTTGATTTGTTGATTAATTGTCCACTCACCTTTTCATAGTCTGTTAGAGTATTCATCACCAATTTTAGAGAGTATCTATCTGCTGAGACAAATATAATAGTGTCATTTGCATATGCAAGTTGGTTCACATAAGGACTCCACTTTGACATTCCATATTCCTTGAATCTCTTATTTAGATGGAGAGCATTTAGTGCTCTAGATAGACATTCAACTGCCATAATAAAAAGTGTTGGAGATAGTGGGTCTCCCTGCTTGACCCCTCGAGTAGATTTGAAAAAGCCATGAGGTTGTCCATTGATTAGTATAGAATACTAGTTGTTAAACACCATCTTGTATATCATATCTATTAAGATCTCTTCAAATTTTATTTTTCTCAGCACTTTAGTAAAAAATAACCAAGATACTCTGTCATAAGTTTTGGCCATATCTAATTTGATAACCACATTAGCTGACTTTTCCCGTATTCTAATATCATAAATTGTTTCTTGAACTAATAATGTATTTTTCACGATACTCCTTCTTTTGACAAAACCTGATTGCTGTGGTGATATTAGAGTTGGAAGTATCTTTCTCAATCTATCATGAATGATTCTGGAAAAAAAATTGCTTGTGAAGTTGCTTAAGATTATGGGTCTCATTTCTTAAAAATTGGTGATCTCTTTCTTCTTGGGTATTAGAGCCAGATTTGTGCAAGAGATGTATCTTGGTAACTCATGCCCACAGAAGAATGATTGCACCATTTTTGTCATGTCTTTAGGAATGGTATTCCAACATGCTTTATAAAATTTTCCAGTATATCCATCTGGTCTTCCAACACTCTCTGCATTTAATCCAAATATTGCATTTTTGACTTCCTCCTCTTCTAGCATTTCAATTATTTTTGCATTCTACCTTTCTGATATTATTATAGGTATATGATTCAGCATCTCAAAATCAGCGAGGAAGTTTTGTTCTGTGAATTGCTCTGAGTAGAATCTGATTGCCTCTTGTATTATGTCTTGTTCTCTATTCAGCCACTCTCCTCTAGCATCCTAGATTTTGTGCAGTTGTAGTCTTCTCCTTTTTCCATTTACATGAGCATGAAAGTTTTTGTATATCTATCTCCATCTTTAAACTACTGCATTCCTACCTTCTGTCTCCAAAATTTCTCTTCAACAGCATAGAATTTTATAAGTTCTGCTTGTATCTTCTGCAGTCTTTTTCTATTAGAGCTAGTAGGATGTTGCTCGAATTCTTGTTCATGCATCTATACTATTTCTTTCAATGTAGCTACCTACTTGAAAATGTCCCCATATGTATTCCTGCTTCATTTGGATAATTCCCTACTCTTTTTTTTAGTTTACTGTGAAAATTATAGAAATGGTCCGAACTATGCCATTCTTGCCAATTTTCTGCTACTACATTCTGAAAAGTCTCATGTTCCACCCAAAAATTTAAAAATCTGAATGCTTTCTGGATTGGTCTTGTCTCAGTTCTAGTTGATATTACTAGAGGAGAGTGATCATATCCTTGTTTTATGAGGTGTTCCACTTTCAAATTTGGGAATAGATTATGCAAAATTTGATTTCCCATACATCTATCCAATCTTTTAAATATACAAGCTGCATCCGCTCTTCCATTCCACCATGTTTACATGCTTCCCTTGAATCCTAAATCAGTATGGTGACATGTATTTATGCAATGAATAAAATCCTTCGTTTCATTGAACTGCACTGGTAGTCCCCCATATTTTTCTATATCATCTATTATTACATTGAAATCTCCTCCCATCAATCAAGGAAGAGTCACATTTTGTTGCAATATCATACAAATCATCCCATAGAGCAATTCTGGTCTGTCTGTTTGTGCTAGCATATACTATTGTCACATGAATTTTCTGTCCATTATCAGTATCAGTGAGTTTAACCGTAACAGCTGTTCAGTGTCCATATGTAGCTCTGTTTGAAATTTCTCTGTGTTGGGATAATTTGAAATAAAATATCAATTTTTCATAAAGTATATTTGTTATTTCAATTATGCTTTCAATTTTTTAAGAATGTAAAATTTGATTTATAAGTCAATATGTTATAAAAAAAAGAACTCATATTTGGTATCAAGAGATTATTCATATCATGTGAAAGAATTTTTTATAAAAGAATAGTTAATTGTTATCATTATTTATTACTCTAGTATATTTATATTTAAAAGTTCATAAATGTAAATATTTATTTAGAAAAGAAATACAAAGATATGTCATATATCAATGTAGTGTTTGAGGATATTTTGTTTAGGGATAAGGCACAAGTACCCCCTAGACTATGACCGAAATTCCAGAAACACACCTAAACTTAAATAGGGTCCAATTACCCCCCTGAACTCCTTTTTTCGTATTTTTGTGCTCCTTTTGTGCTGACATGACACCTTCAACTAGCAAAGTTGGTTGTGTCTGTACACATTTGTGCTGCCACGTGTGCAAATATATTTTTTTAATTTTTAAAAAAACTTAAATTTTTATTATTTTTAAAAAAAATTCTTATTTTCTTTATCTTGTATCGAAACTTTTTTTCCTTCATTCATTGTTTTTCTATTGATTTTATTTTCTTTGTCTTTCATTTTGATTTGATTTCAAATTTAATGCCGAATATCTTATATTTAAAATAAGTTAATTTTGAAAGGATATCAAAATAAGTGAGAAAAATCAAATAAAACATAAAAAAATTAAAACGTTAAAATTAAAGGACACTTGTATATTTTTTTTTAAAAAAAAATACACTTATTTTTTAAAAATAATTAAAAGTGAAAAGACAATAAATTAATTAAAAAATTTTAAGTGAGAAAGAAATAAAAATAATTATATATATATCAATAAATATGTGTACTAACTAATTATAAAGTCATCAATCAAAAACTGACATGTGTCCAATTTGTGCACTTATCACTTGCCTTCAAGAGAGTGTGCACACTCTCTATGTCATGTCAACGTTTGTAGTGTATTTATTCCATTTTAAATTAGTTCAGGGGAGTAATTGGACCCTAGTTAAGTTTAGGTGTGTCTCTGGAATTTCGGTCGTAGTCTAGGAGGGTACTAGTTAAGTTTATGTGTGTCTATGGGATTTCGATCATACTCTAGGGGTGTACTTGTGCATTATCCCTTTGTTTATGAAATATAGTGTCACGACCCAAGGTACCCCCGAGACGTGACATGGCGTACAAGACCCCGAAAGGCCTCATACAAGCCACTTAGCATACATTCATACAAGATCGTAGAGATTTAAAAGTTCAAAAGATAATGTCATAACAAAGCTTTTCAGAAAATAGCGGAAGTCTACATCAAATGTCTCAAAACCAATCTAACATAAGAATGAGAAATAACATTTGGGACGTAGCCCAATACAATTTCAAAGGAAGAACATAAAAGTAAGAACAACAAGTCTATGTCCTCGAATGGATGAGGACTCACCAAGTCTTCAACAATCCTTCTACTAAGCTCTAGCCACGAATAGATGGAGAATCGCCAAGCCCTACATTAACAAGTCAATGTAGGCAAGAGTATGCATTAGTACAATCAAGTACCAAGTATGATAGCAATGCACAAAATCATTTAAACATGCTAAAACGGGACAATTTCATAACATGCAATGACCAAGCTAAAACATGAAAAGATTAGAAACATAAGTCATAAATCATGGTCAAAGCAAGCTAAACATCTTTGCATCACTTGTGAAATATCTTAAAAGCACTTTGTTCATTGTTTGTGGGAAGTAGCCTTAACCGACATATAAGACCATGTGGGCTATCAACATGGAATCCGGTGTCTAACCTCACACCGATAGGGCCATCCTACTTGCCAAGGTAGGATCCTTTACTTAACTTGTTTCTTACGTGGATCCACTAGCTAGTGTCTATCATAGACCATCATCCTATGGTGGCACATAATTTATGGGACATGGGTAATCGCCACTTGTCCACTCGGTGCTAAGCATAATTCCCACGGATTCGACATAGTTCATTTATCATAAGTAGACATGGGTAGTCACCTCTTGTCTATCATTAGTCATAAGTTCATTATTAGTAGACATGGGTGATCGCCTCTTGTCTACATTAGAATAGCTCCTTAATCATCGATTCAAGTTTAGTTGAGCAAGCCTTTCAATAAGTTATGAATCATTACATGTGAGAAAATCTTTCACATTCATGAGTTGAGTAATATATGAGAATTTCCTTTCACAACTCAACAACAACATCAACATATCATAAACTTTGATGCTTCAATCTCAAAGCACCCTTACTTCATCATTAGCTTCATAAGAGAAATGCATAATTTCATAAACTTCGTCTTTACATAGTTCATCATGCTCATAATTTACAAATCATAGAGTTTACATGGGTTCATAAGAATTCATCTTAAATCAGGCAATTCAATGCAAACTCATGCTTAGAGAACCATAAACAAGGCAATTTGATCATAATTGAAGGAACTCACATGATAGAGGAAAATCATAGTTTTTGATTATACATGCTTACTTCCATAAAACCATCCTTAGTTCATTCATAATCTCATCATGAAAACCTTAATTTAGAAATCATAATTCATGCATGGATTCATAGAGATTTCATAACATTCATCACTTTATAATTCAACCCACCAACAAAACATAGATTTCGAAATTGGGGGAATTGACATGGGTTAATGGGGATTCATCTAAATTCATGAAATGCAATTCAATTTATACTTCAAAGCTCATAAAACAATCAATTTAAACAACTCTGCAAAGAACCCATGACATGGAAGAAAACCCTTAATTCAATTGGGAATTTCTAACTTGAAAATTTGGGGATTTTAGGGATTCCATGGAGGAAAGGGCTCCATGGATGAAGACTACAATACCTTAGTGCTCAATTTCTTTAAGCAATTGATGAAGAGAAAATTGATTTCTTGAACCCTAGCAACCCTCTTCTTCTTCTTCTTCTTCTTCTTCTAACTTCTAGAGAGAGAAATATTTGAGGGAGAAGAGTTTGGGGGAATTTGCAAAGTGATTGGAAAGGGTAGATTTTAGGATTAAAAAGGCTTATATAGTGTTAGGAATAGTTAGGAACCGACCTTGGTTGATAAATAAGTCATTAGGTGAAAAGACCAAAAAGCCCTTTAAAAATAACTGTTGGACCCCTACCTACGGTTGGACCTACGGCCCGTAAGTCGACCTACGACCCGTCCTGTCTTTTCGTAGATAGATTCAGAGACTGCCAACCTTGGACCCTGCAACGACGGACCCAATGTACGGTTCGTGGGTTGACCTACGGCCCATACATGGTCACCGTAGATCAAATTCTTGGCCCTAATAAATATTGTATAGATCAGTACATAACTTAGACACCATTAATACTGAAATTAGCTATTGATGAAATAATTTATGTTTCGCATAATCTTATAAGACATCTATAAGAATTTATAAAGTAATATTTTAAAATTTTTCATGGATAACCAAAAGTAGATCTCTGCAAAAGCTTAAAATAGTCTTTGTTTTTCACTCACGAAATAATTTTAAAAGGCCTTTTTACATAAACAATGTGTATTAGCCTCATAATTATCATTTATAATAGTAAAATATTTTTTTTTAAAATTAAAGAGTAGGCACAATGGCCCATATTATAAACAAAAAATCAGTACACATGGTCAGGCCCAACAGTGACCTGACCCAAAACTGGAAATAGATCCAAAAAATACAAAAAGGAATTAAGCTAATGATAGTAGATGAACCGCCACAGACACAATCAAGAAAAATGGAAAGTACTGAAATGTCTAACTATGGATGGAGCTCCGGTCGACTTCTCCTTGAGGAATACGAAGCAGATGTTCCTCTATTCATGAAACCCTCACCAAATACTAAGGTTTCCAAAGATCTGAGCTTGCAACTGCTACAGAATCAACTGAAAATTCAGATCTTTTCTATCAACACCGATCCAATCATTCAAGTGACCCCAGTTGTGTAAATATATGGATTGCATCACAGATCCAACAAAATTTTCATTTTTAATCTTCCTAATTTTGCAGCTTTCGACCTTGATTTAGCTATTGAGGAACGACATAAGATTGGACATCCGATGTTGTGAAAGAATGAGTCTGCCTCCCACCAGCTAAGTAATCTCATACTTGATACCTTTAACTTGTATTTCCTTCCCTTATCTAGAAAATGATGGGCTAAATTCTACCATCCGAGCTTTAGTCTTAGGGAGAAGAAACCACTATTAAGTACTAACTTTAGTACCTTTCATCTCACAGTTGAATGTTTTGCAAATCAAAAAATTCATCTGGCATGATGTGAAGCCAAAAATATATATGCCTATCATTAATTGTCTCATATTTATTATTTATATTTGTCTCTTTTTAGCATGGATTTTATGAAATGTGCTAAATAGTGTATTTTATTTCTAGGAGTAAATTGGTGTAAAGTTTAAGAAGTTTGGAGCTAAAACGAATTAAAGATAGAAGGTTGAAGTAGAAAATCGAACAGGCAGCTTAATGAATTAAATTGAATATAATAATATATATTATATATACCAAGTGCAGCCGAAGACTTTCAATTGAAATTGGAACAATTGCCACGTGGCAACAAACGAAAGACTCTCAAATTGTGAGACGATTTCACGAGTAAAAGAAGGAATTCAATTCCGTTTTGGTTTTGGGTTCCTAATTTGTTTTGGACTCAGTTATTTTATTCAGGATTTTCTACATCTATAAATAGTCCATAGAAATAATTATTGGAGAGACTTTTTTAAGAAGACACTTTGTAAGGAAAAGTTGTGAATACTTTTTAGGGTTCTTTTCTTCTTCTTTTTCTTAGGTATTAGTAGCTAAAGACCTTTGTTCTGGGGCTGCGGCTATGGGTAATCGTTGAACATCGATTGTTTTGAATTAATTATTGGTTATCGCTTAAATTACTTTTGTATTCTTATTTTAGTATTTCATGCTAGGCCACCATAGAAATAAATCTATTGTCTATTCTTGGACTCGAGAGATGAAGAGGTAATAGACCAGAGAATGCAAAGAGCTTGTTCTAACTTTGTTTAGATTCGTGTTCAGGAGTGACGCCCGGACGAACACCTTGCTTGGTTACGAAACAGGACGAAATATAAATGCTCGCCAATTAGGACTGCCTATCCCCGCTCAACGATGTAGTTAGACAGCTAGTTGGAGTAGGCGATTAGAGGTCGAGAGATCATGATCATAAAATCAACCCTGTAAATCAGTAATTTGATAACCTTAGTTAATTCATTGCATGAGATGCGATACATGAAACCCTATGCATGCTGCAGCCCTGGAATTGTCCCAATCACTATAAGTTAATCTTAGTATTTAGTTCTTGCATTCTTTTATTTCTTTTGATACTCTTAGATAAATAATTAGACTAGTATAATTTAGTAAATAATTAATTGACAAGTCCCTGTGGGTTCGATATTTCGGTTCTTAAAGAGCCACTTATTACTTTTGCGACCACGTACACTTGCGTGTGCAATTGGAAGCAACAAGTTTTTGGCGCCGTTGCCAGGGACTTAGAAATTAACTATTCTTCTAGGTTATACTTTTTCTTTTTTATTTATTTATTTATTTTTAATTTTTTTAGTTAATTTTTTTTTTCTTTCTACACAATTAAAAATTTTTTTCTTTGAATAATTTGGTACTCTTATTGATATGACTGATTGGGATAAATCGTGGTTGGGTGAGAAGTATCCTTAATTATTGTAATGGACCCCACTTGGATATCGAGTGTCCTATTTGTCATATATGTGGTGGTCAATTTGGTCATTGGAATGGTTGTCCTAACTCTTATTCCCCTCCCCTTCCCCCTTATTATGATTCTTCTGTTATCTGTGATATTGACAGGGGTGATGAAGTGGGGAATGCCCAAAGAGGTGGAGGTAAGCAGAATTATGGGAACACGTATAACTCAAGTTGGAGGAACCACCCCAACTTCTCATGGGGTGGAAATCAGAATCAACACCAAAATCAGGCTCAAGGGCAGAACCAATACAGACCACAAGGTAATGGACAACAATTTCAACAGCTAAATAATCAAGGTGCGAAGCAAGAGGGCATGACTAAGGAGGAGCTGTTCCAAAAGCTAAGTAGAGAAATCAACAACAAAAATGAAGAACACTATAGGAAGTTGGGAGAAGAGTTGAGAAGCACCGAGTTAGCGCAGAAAAATCTGGAAAGGCGGTTCGCACAATTGGCTAATGCAGTCAATGTGCCTTCTCCTGGAGGTCTTCCGGGTGACACGGATCCTAACCCAAGGCAACTGAATGCGGTGAGCATAAGGAGTGGATTACAACTGGAAGAACTAGCTCCAAAGAAGAGAAGTTTTGAGGCGGTGAGGGAAGAAAAGAAATCCGAAGAAGTGGTTCAAGATGCGAATGTTGAGAGGATTGTTCCTCAAATAAAATCACCCCCTCCGTTTCCTCAAAAGTTCAAAAAGCAGAACGAGGACGAATGCTTCGGTAAGTTTCTGTCTCTCCTTAAACAAGTTCACATTAATCTCCCTTTAGTTGATATTTTGAAGGGAATTCCTAAGTACGCCAAGTATGTGAAGGAGATAGTGGAGCAAAAAGAGGAATTCCAACCATTCAACAATACCTTATTCCTTAATGTCAATGTTGAGAAAGAGTACAAAAGTGAGAATGTTGTAAATAATGTTGCTTTGGAGTTGAGGTATCTTGGATCTCATTCAAAACACTTGACTATAGATGAGGAACAAGGCCCCGACATCCTAAAGTTTTCTAATCCACATAGACAAAACGACATTCCTCACATAAGGGCCAAGAAGTGCAAGATGTGACATTTATTACTTGGTTCTGTTATCTTTATACCACCGCCCCTAGAGAGGAGCAGAAAAATTGATGCGAAGTTAGGGGTACAATTCATAAGTTCAAAGTGGAAAGAAAAGTAGTGAATTTACTTGTGTCGTGCCGCGACATTAAATTAGGCACTTATTGGGAGGCAACCCAATTGGTAGTGTAGCTTCTTATTTTATTTTTATTTTTTTAGTGTCATTTTTTTCTTTTGGTCTAGTTTTTATAGGTTTTGGAGAAGTCTGAGTACCCAAAAATTTGGAGCTAAGAGCCATATTTGAGCTTAAGTGTGTGGTGTGTACGACCCTTGATGGAAAAAGAAAACATGCTACTAGCTAGGCCTAGAGGCCTCAGGGAGTTTTCCTAACCCTTGTTTTAAATTTTATTTGATGCTTTGGGGACATATCATCTTTTTAAGTGTGGGGTGGAGGAATGAATTCCTAGTTTTTACCGCTTTATCGAGTCTTTTTGTATTTTTAGGTGGGTTCCTCGGCTTTTGTTTTCGGTACTTTTCCTGAGGATAGTCCCTTTGAACCGATAGGGAGTAAGTTTTTTACTTTTTATTTTATTTTTTTTAGAGAAAAGAAAAGACCCTTTTGAGTTGTGTGATACTTGCTATTCAGGCCTAATTTTAAGTAGTACGTTCTTGTGAATGCTTGATTGCTAATGAAATTACAGACTCTTTGAAACTTAGGCTCATGGTTGTGACTTTGTATATAACTTATTTTATTTTGTAGTTTGTTATGACCCTATCTCTCTTAGAAGTAGAATTGATCCATCTTGATTGATACTTGTGCCATGTGTGGTGAGAATTTGTTTATTCCATGTTTTGCATCTTAGTCTAGAACTTGCCCTGCATGTTATTGAAGCGAAATAAAAAGTGTTGCTCAGTTTAGGAGATGATAATACGCTTTTTTTTTATTTGTCTTGTAAATTTTAGCCTTTTCAGATATTATATCACTAGTTAGCCCTTTTGAGCCTGTAGCCTTTTGTTGGTAGCCATATTTTGCCCTTAACTATTTTGTTGAATCCCTAGTTTTTGTACCTTGCTTCCTTGAGTACTGTAGCATAGACTGATTATAATTGTTATATCTAGAAGAAAAAAAGGGATGGTTGTAAGAAAAGAAAATCAATGATAGCTACAAAGTGATGAAAAAACCCTATTAGAAAGAATGTGACATGAAAAAGAAAAAAAAAAGGAAAAAAAAAATTCTTTGAGAAAAAAATATATTATTGTGAAAGAAAAAAAAATGATTGAAGCATTCTTGAGATGATGAGAATTACTTGTGAAATAATTGTTGAAGAGAGGACTGAAAATAAAGAGAAGAAAATAATGGGTGATGAAGTCTAAAAATGCAAAGTTCTTAGGGAAGTGTAAGTCACTATTATATAGTTTTTACACCCGTCCCCTAGCCTACATTACAACCCGTTAAAGTCCTATTTGATTCTATTCGAGCATGCTTAATTAGTGGATATGTACATAATGCGTAATCATATGGTTCTTTGAGCATACATGTGAATTTTATTGGTGAGTGTGAGATTTGATCTTTGATGCGAAGTCCTTAATCTATATTCAATCTTTTGAATTGAGTGTGTGGAATATTTCTTCTTGTGAGTGCACTTGTTTCATGATAGATAGATGATGTTATTAACTTTCTTTGACGAGAGTAGGTGAGCAAGCTTAAATTTGATGAGTTCAAAGTCCGTCCTTGAGGTTAGGATGTTAGAGGTTTGTTGTTTATTTGGATGTCTTGCATAATAAGTGAGAAGTGTACTTGATGTTTTGAAATTTGAATAAGGTTTAATTGTTTGTATCAGTAAAAGTGATGATGTTCCTAGTATGATTTTTTGAGATGAGCTTTAATGCTTACTCGAGGACGAGCAAAAGTTTAAGTGTGGGGTGTTGATGTGAGGCCAAAAATATATATGCTTATCATTAATTGCCTCATATTTATTATTTATATTTGTCCTTTTTTAGCATGGATTTTATGAATTGTGCTAAATAGTGTATTTTATTTCTAGGAGTAAATTGGTGTAAAGTTGAAGAAGTTTGGAGCTAAAACGAATTAAAGATGGAAGGTTGAAGAAGAAAATCAAGCAGGCAGCTTAATGAATTAAATTAAATATAATAATATATATTATATATACCAAGTGCAGTCGAAGACTTTCAATTGAAATTGGCACAATTGCCACGTGGCAACAAACGAAAGACTCCTCAAATTGTGAGGCGGTTTCACGAGTAAAAGAAGGAATTCAATTCCGTTTTGGTTTTGGGTTCCTAATTTGTTTTTGACTCAGTTATTTTATTCAGGATTTTCTACATCTATAAATAGTCCATAGAAATAATTATTGGAGAGACTTTTTTAAGAAGACACTTTGTAAGGAAAAGTTGTGAATACTTTTTAGGGTTCTTTTCTTTTTCTTTTTCTTAGGTATTAGTAGCTAAAGACCTTTGTTCTGGGGCTGCGGCTATGGGTAATCGTTGAACATCGATTGTTTTGAATTAATTATTCGTTATCGCTTAAATTACTTTTGTTTTCTTATTTTAGTATTTCATGCTAGGCCACCATAGAAATAAATCTATTGTCTATTCTTGGACTCGAGAGATGAAGAGGTAGATAGACCAGAGAATGCAAAGAGCTTGTTCTAACTTTGTATAGATTCGTGTTCAGGAGTGACGCCCGGACGAACACCTCGCTTGGTTACGAAACAGGACGAAATATAAATGCTCGCCAATTAGGACTGCCTATCCCCGCTCAACGATGTAGTTAGACAGCTAGTTGGAGTAGGCGATTAGAGGTCGAGAGATCATGATCATAAAATCAACCCTGTAAATCAGTAATTTGATAACCTTAGTTAATTTATTGCATGAGATGCGATACATGAAACCCTATGCATGCTGCAGCCCTGGAATTGTCCCAATCACTATAAGTTAATCTTAGTATTTAGTTCTTGCATTCTTTTATTTCTTTTGATACTCTTAGATAAATAATTAGACTAGTATAATTTAGTAAATAATTAATTGACAAGTCCCTGTGGGTTCGATATTCCGATTTTTAAAGAGCCACTTATTACTTTTGCGACCACGTACACTTGCGTGTGCAATTGGAAGCAACATGGCGCATCTAAGCAAATTCCATTGTGACCAGGTAACTAGCTGAACCTCATTCCAAAACTTTCAATATCCATACCTATTCTTCAATGGGTTGAATCCCAAAGGGATTAATACCACCATTAAAAGCATAAGTACTTTAACTGAAAATTAATTCGACCATTGTTTAAAGAGTAAGACATTATGACTAAAACCAGACAAGCGTAACTTTAGTGACAACCATTAAGCCCTGGTTTAGTACCAATAGAACATCTCAAAACGCTCTCACCAGGTGCAGGTACTGTCAACCAATTGAAATTACTTCAGACTTACAAAGATATCAAACAACTTACTCACCTACTGCCTCACTTGTAGATCAATTAACTCAAAATGAAGGATTGCTCACTTGTATCTCATTGTTGAATACTTGAAAGATTTTGACTATTAAAAGGTATAGTTGTTGAAAAAGTCTGTCTAATTCTCATTATAGGAGTACTGCATTTATTAAGAACAATTATTTTCTTTCCTGCACTTGGAACTTCCTGAAATGAATTGAATTCAAAAGTACCTGCAAAACTAAAAACTAGGTAAGCCAAAAAATCAGCAAGATTATTTCCCTCCCTTAAGGAGTGTTGTACTCTTACTCTAATGACACTTCTGATCCTTATTATGGAATTAACCTCCACTGAAACATTCCATGGAATCTCCCAAACACCATTAATAATGTTCACCATTGCCAAGGAGTCAGTTTCCATGATAATGTTGGTAAGCTGCTTGTCTAAACAGTATTGGAGACCTTCTCTTATGGCCCTAGCTTCAGCCACCAGATTAGTTGAATCTGCAATCTGAAAACCTTTAGCTCCCACTAGAATTCTTACATGGTTCCTCAAACAAAAGGCAACGGAACTAGGACTTGGGTTTCCTCTTAAAGCACCATCTATATTACATTTCAACCAACCAATAGGAGGAGCAATCCAGCTAACTACTCTGCTATGAAGAACATGTCTGATATTTTCCAGTGCAACTACCCTCCATGGCCAAGTATTAGGAAAGTTTAAATAATTGAATTTTAACCTAATAAACTTGTGAATGGTAGCATTGATATCCCATATAATCTTATTTCTAGAATAAGAACCATCATAGAGAACAATATTTCTCCTCTTCCAAATAAACCAAACAATAATATTAGGAATTGCTTGATAAACCATTCTCAATCTGACATTGCCTTCAACATTCCACCATTTCTTCATAGTTTGCTTGACTTGTACCCAAGGACCTAGTATTCCAGTAGCCCTAGCATAGTGACCCCAAATAAAGGATGCCACTTCACCAGTTAAAAATAAATGCTCAATTTTCTCCCTCATACGAACTCTACAACACTGACATAGATGTGAAATATTAGAATTCCATGAGGACATGATAGCAGCCACAAGAACTCTGTGTCCAGACCCTCCAACTAAAAAAAGAGATTTTAAAAGGAAGTCCCTTCACCCACAACTTCATAAAATCATCATTAGGGATAGACCTACTTCTAAGAGCTTCCCATGTAGATTTAACTGTGAACTTTCCAGTACTTGATTTTGTCCACCAAGGTTTATCTATTGCCTCAGAAAGCTTGATGTTTCCCATAGCCAATCTAATGTGCTCAACAATATTGCTAGGCAAAACATTCTGCATAAGTTCATAGTCCCATCCATCTTCTTTAAAAAATATATCAATATCAGCCAATGAATGACACCCTTGTAATTCAGTAGGTTGGAGATATAAAGGACCTAGATTCATCCAATTATCAAACCAAACACTAGAAGATCCTCCTTTAGGTTTCCACCACAAGTTCTGTTCAACAGTGTCTCTGTTCTCCAACATATGCTTCCACACTTGTGAACCACCTTTCCATTTCACAATTGTAGGTATTTGCTTCTTGCAACACTTATTCCACATGAAGGCTGCCCATAGTGACCTTTGAGTTCTAAATTTCCACCAAAGTTTAGCAAACATAGCTTGAGAAACGTCACCCATTGATCTAAAATCCAAACCCCCTTCAATATTTGGTAAGCAGACCTTATCCCAAGCAGCCCAGTGCTTGCTCCTACCAGTACTGTTGTTACTCCAAAAGAATTTTTCAAAAATTCTATGAAGCTCTTTTAAAACACACTTGGGAGGGGCTATGGAAGATAAAATATGAATAGGAATGCTCTGCAATACTCTAGTAATTACAACTTCCTTACCCCCAAAGGATAACATATTGCCTTTCCAAGCTTGAAGTTTATCTTTCACCCTTTTAATGAGATCTACATAATGCTCCTTCCTTTTCCTAGCAGTAGTAATGGGACAACCGAGATATTTGAAAGGAAAATGACCCCTAGATATTCCTGTGCAATCCTCTACCACTCTTCTCAATTCTGTAGCAACACTCTGATGAATAAAGAATGAGCATTTTCCTTTATTAACTTTTTGACCTGATTGAGCTTCATAATCCTGCAAAACTGATACAATCTTCTTCAATGAAGATTTGACAGCAGAAGCAAAGATAATAGTGTCATCTGCATGCGCAAGATGATTGATTTGTGCACTCCACTTTGGTAGACCAAAACCAACAAATTGCATATCATCAAACAAGGCATTCAAAGCCTTAGATAAAGCCTCTGTTGAGAGAATAAATAGAGCAGGAGAAAGGGGGTCTCCTTGCTTTACCCCTCTAGTAGAATGAAAGAAGCCCTGGAATTGACCATTAACCAGTACTGAATACCAATTATTAGATATTAACCTCCAAATCAAATCAACAAATATATCAGAAAATCCCATTTTTCTTAGAACTTTCATTAGAAAAAGCCAAGAGACCATGTCATAAGCTTTAGTCATATCCAGTTTAATGATAACATTGGCAGGCTTACCCCTCTTCCTGATATCTGTAACAATCTCCTAAGTCAATAGAACGTTTTCAATGATGCTTCTACCTTTTACAAAACCAGATTAGTTGTTTGAAATTAACTTTGGCAGCAAGGTCTCTATTCTGTCATGAGCTATTCTGGACAAGATCTTGTTAATGAAATTACTCAAACTAATAGGTCTCAAATCTGAGAAAGATTGAACATTTTCTTTCTTGGTAAGAGCACTAGATTAGTGTGAGTAATGGACTTAGGCAAAGAGTTACCTTGAAAAAAATTCTTGTACCATTGTTAATATATCATTCCCAAAAATCTCCCAACATTGGTAAAATTTCCCTGTCAAACCATCAGGACCACTGACACTATCACCATTCAAGCTAAAACAACCTTCTTTACCTCCTCTAACTCTAGAACTTTACATAATAATGCATTCTCATCAGCAGTAACAGAATTAGGAATATGTCTCAGTAAAGAGAAATCAGTGGAATCCCTCTCTTGGGTAAATTGTTTATGATAGTAATCAATGGCTTCAATAGCTATATTCCCTCCTTCTATCCAGGTCCCCTGAGAATTCGATGAAGTCTCTTCCTTCTGCCCTTTACTATACTATGAAAAAATCTTGTATTTCTATCCCCATTTTCGAACCAATCATAACCAGCCTTTTGTTGTCAAAAGATTTCCTCATAGTGAAGATATCTTTTAAGTTCAGCTTGGGCCCTTTGTAACACTGCTCTATTTAAGGAATTTGGCACTTCTTCAAATAGCTTCTCTTTTATTCTAATTATATCCTCTCTGATAATAAGTTGCTTTAAAATATCCCCAAAAGTAACTTTACTCCATTTGGTCAAAGCAGTCTTGACCCTTTTGATATTCTTCTTAAAAGAAATAAATGGATTCTCAAAATTATTGGTAACCCAATTCTTTCTAATAATCTCTCGAAAACTGTCATGCTTTGTCCAGAATTTTAAAAACCTGAATGGCTTGTTATAACTTGTACGATTTTCTTCACAAGAAAGTAACAATGGAGCATGATCAGATCTAGTTCTTGGTAAGTGTTCCACTTCTATATGATTAAACCAATTCTGCATCTCCTGATTAATGAGAATTCTATCTAACCTCTCAAAAATACAATCATTACTAGCTCTGCCATTCCACTATGTGAATGGGCTACCTTTGAAGGGAACTTTTGTCAACTCACAATTAGAAATACAACATTCAAAATCTTCGTGGTCAGCATCTAACCCAGGAAGACCCCCTATTTTCTCTTCTGCATTCATTACCATATTAAAATCCCCCCCAACTAACCAAGGCCCATTGATAACATCTGCCACATGATTAATATCATTCCATAACTCCAACCTTTGATCTGCATTACACTTAGCATATACAATAGTGATATAAAAATTGTAAAGCAAGGTTTGATGTTTCATGTTAAGAGTTAACTGCTTCTCAGTATTACTAATAATCGTAGTGTCAAAATCATGATTTGTGAATATCCATATTTTTCCATTACAATTAGAAGTAGCTACTGGCATTCTCAACCTTTTTCTATACTTATTGATGCATCTACTATCTTGAAAAGGTTCCAACAGAGCAATAAAAGTGAATTTATGACACTTGTGTAGCATCTGAACTCTTTGGAAAGTTTGTTGTGACTTCACAGACCTTGTATTCCAAATAAAGGACTTCATCATCTATAACTAACTGATTTATTTCTCTTTGGCTGAATTCTGATAGGTTGAATATTTTCACCATCTCCCTGTTTTTTACCTCTTCTTGCAACATTCAACATTCTTGGAGACAAGTTAGCATCTTTGGCTATGAAAGCCAAAGTATCATCAGTGACTTCAGTTTTCTCTTCTTTCATCATTATTGTCTTTTCATGATGATCAAGTGCTTCAATCTCTAACAAAACCTTCTCCTCCTCATTGTGCGATATGATATCATGTAAAATTTTATTCGGAGATTCTCTATGCACGATCATCCTTTGGGAATCAATCATCTTCTTGTACTTCTGAAGGTACCACCACTACTGCCGAACTCCCTCTAATATTAGTGTCCACCACTTTATCATCATGATTATCACAATCAACACACAAAGGAACTATATCCTCACTTGTATATATTTGAATTGCCATTTTGCTAGCATCAGTATCTCCTTTGTGTTCACTTTGTTGACTATATTGATTACTAGATGCTAAAGAGGTTTCAGTATTAGTAGATACTGATTTATTGCTTTCCTCTTTTTCATTCACCAACTGCTGATTCTCCTTACCTCTGACTTGTTCAATAGGTACTACTGGGACTGTTGGAACTGCTGTTGATGAAGTTCCAGTTGATAGCTTTGCCCAAAAGAATTAGAGATCCATTCCTTTGTTGAAGTTGGCTTCTCCATTACCTTCTCTTTATGTTGAACTTTAATATTATCATTTACTGGATTTGCTACTTGTAAAGCCTATTCAGAAATCCTTTCCTCCTCATTATGTATAAGACCATCAAACTTATTCTCGATCACTAGTGGAACGTGAACTGAAAAGGTTCTTGAATCTTTCACTACATTCCACTGACCCGGGTCTCCAACCACCCGACCACTTGAAAGAACTCTAGCTTTACCTTTTTGGAATCTATGCACGTGATGGAAATTAGGCGGAATAGGTTCAAGTACCTTGTTCCTTGTCTCACCACCATTTTCATGTACTTTTTCTTCTTTGTGATTTGGTAAATTACTCATTCTGCATTCCTCCTTATTATGACCTTGCATTTTACTTTTGAAACAATATTTGGAAACATAATCGTATTTAATAACAATCATATT
The DNA here is from genome assembly GCA_018342035.1 of Solanum appendiculatum. Taxonomy (NCBI): domain Eukaryota; kingdom Viridiplantae; phylum Streptophyta; class Magnoliopsida; order Solanales; family Solanaceae; genus Solanum; species Solanum appendiculatum. The sequence goes on from JAGDQO010001485.1 coordinate 109,462, forward strand.
AGACCTCATTTCCCCCGTAGATTCATTCACTATGTTGATTTGAACAATCTTCGAGAATTCCTTTTTTAAATCAACCATCACCTTCACACGAGCACAACTAGGTCTAGACTTATTGATTGTAGCTTGATCTAGTTGTATAGGTTTGCCCACAACAGCAGCTAGTGAAAATAGACATTCTTTAACAAAAAAGGTGGGCAAAAGGTTAGGAAAAGAAATCCACGCCATGGTTATCGAGGTTTCGTAACTAACCTTAAACCTAGAATCATACATAAATGTGCGCATTAGGTACGAATATCCATCTTTACACTTGATATAGAAAGCTCCCTTAGAAACTAGGTTAACAAAATCTTCTTGATTTGCCAATCGTATAAGAATATGTTTGCTACGAAGGAGACCTATCTGACAGCTGCCCTTAACTTCACATTGTTGAAGAATAATCCTCCTTAGTTCTTCTAAATCATTCCATTCATATGTAATTTACCAATCACCGCGAATTGCAAATCTTCAATTTGATTCATTCTATCAACTTCTTCCTCCGTCCAATTGATCTGTGGGATACCTCCAATCATAGAAAATTCCTTTCTAATACTTCATGACTCTGTGGACTTGATTGATTAAGAGAGTCTGCAAATGAGACCTTTTTAGGCAACGAGATAGTAGGATTATTAGTAATAGAGGTATTGTTCAAAGGTAAAGGTGGAAATTCAGAACTGGATGTTAAAAGACCAGCCACTGGAGACGACTGGCCGCCGGTGGACGGAAGCATGGGAAAGGTATCCTTGAATTCGCCAAACGCAAGACAATTATATGGTGAAGGCGTTAATAGTGAAATATATTTTATCATTTCTAGCATAACTTTTTTAACAATCTATCTCCTTCTTCTCTTTTGTTTCTACCCTTTTTTCTTTCTCTCTCTCTTTTAAAAAATAATTAATTATCCTAATTTAAAACTTGATTTTGCATTGGATATTATTACAAATGATACTTTCACTACTTTTTAAACTAGAGGATTTTTTAAATATTTTTTATATGACTACATATATAATGCATCTCTAACACAATTTTATTATATTAACATATAAGCTAATTTAAATAGTACTTCAGTGTTTGAAATTCAAGTATAATGTTTTTTGACATCATTAATAAAAGAAATAAATATAAACGACAATTATAATACATTTTGAATTCAACATATTATACATATTATAAGAATGTTTCAATGGATGTGGTGAATATATAATTAAAACATGTTTAATACAATAGTATATTTTAGCATCGTTAATAAGAAAAAAATTTAAAATAAATATAATACATTTTGAATTCAATATACTATATATATTATAGGCATGTTTCAATGCACATGGTGAATATATAACTAAAACATTTTTAATACAAGTGTATTATAAGTATTATGTGTCAATTTCAAACATTCTAGTGCTATTTAAATTAATTTACATTGTTAGACATGTATTATATTTGCTGGAATAACAACAATCAAATTCACTACAATGTATAATATTGAATTCGAATTGTATTACAACTATCATTTATATTTAATACAAGTGTAATACGACTTTTCAAAGTTTCACCCCTTCTTCTTCGGTGAATCGCCACCATCATACCATCGTCAGACTACCAGTAGCTCAAACCAACCTAAAAACAACCACCACGCAGTGCACCAACCCACTAAGCAGCCACCAAATTTTCTTTTTCCCAATTATTTAAGTGCGCACACACCACCGCCACCGTACTCCACCCCTTCTCGTCCTCCTTGTATTCTCCGACAAACATAAATGCTGAAGTGACTAACAAATAATGCCACAACAATTCATATCGTTCATTATCTTTCTTGACTTCACTGAAAATGAATCGTCGCTGGAGAGAATATTTTTTTGACCAGATCTAAATGTCAACAGAATTCTAAAATAAAAAAAATAACATGAAAGAAAAAAGAAAACATAGACTGACCATCATTGATTTTCATAGAGCTCACTAGAGTTCGTAATTTTTAATCGGAGTTTGATGGATTTTCGATTTTATTGTTGCATTTTTTGTTGTTATTGGGTCTATTTGATGGTGTTGTGGAAGTGAGAAAGGAAAAATGAAGTAGGGATGATGGTTGTTTGTTGTTTTGTTTGCCGGAGAAATCATCTCTGGTGAAGTTGGATGGAAAAGGAGAGGTTGGAAAGAAAAGGAGAAGTAGAGAGATGAGGAGAACAATGGAGTAATTTTAGCTATTAATTAGGTTATGAACATTAATTAAAAAAAAGGTACCCTAAATAAGGGTAATAATTAACCTAAAAAATTCTTTTATATAAAAAAACTAATCTAAATATACCAATTTAGAATTTCAACCCAAAAAATATTTTTCAACAATTAAATTTTCAAAAACCTTACTAGAGTTAAGAAAAATAAAAAACAACAATTATAATTTAATTTGTTTCAAACATAGAAGTACGAACAAAAGTAAACTAGTTGTGATAGTGTAACGACACAAGAAATTATAAAAGTCTTAAAATTATTCGTATACATTTGAAAGGTTTTAACTAACTCATAATATATATGGTTTAGATATATGACTTACAACTATCTCGATCTTCTTCATGAAATTAACTTTGACCAGTTTTTATTAGTTTTAATTACTTTTTTATTTGTTCTTTTACTTTAACTTATTGGTCTAGACACAATAAAAATTCCATCAAAATTTAAAGAATGACTAAAAAATAAGTTTTAGAACTTACTTTGTTACTTTAGCCAGATAAACTTATATATTGTTTAAATAATGGCATAAGTTATTTCAACTTATGATCGGAGTTTTAGGGACATATTTTCTTTTGGAGATTTCATTATTCTTGATTTTTTAAAAGTGAAATTATGATCACTCTAAGCATTGAGATAGCAAGAAGAGTGAATTTCACTCTCTCACAGAAAATGAGAAACATAACAATATCAAAAATTTATTTTTTAAGTACTTCTTTTGTTTAATCTTAATATTTTATTTTCTCTCTCTTTCTATTCCCTTTTGTTTTTCTGTCTTCTTTCTCCTTCTCTTCAACACTTCGTCAAATTCAGGTGGCAAGAAATGCCATTAGTTTGCTTCACTATTCATCCACCACCAACTTTGTCGTCCTTACCTTCATTTTTTCAAAAAGAAATCGACTCACCTTCTTTCAACCATTAATTTTTATTTTTTCCATCCTCACACTCCAATAAATTTATCGTTGCTGCACCAATAATATTGAGATATGAAAAACTAGTTAAAAAGCACCATTACTTGTTTGAAGAAAAGGTGAAAAAAGTAATAAAAACATAACAAAAGATTTAAATAAAAAATTTATGTCAGACTCGTGTATTTCAATACTCAAACACAACTCTAGTGATAGTACTTTATGGGGATAATAATTTTGTTTAAAGAGTACAAAAGAATAATATGACCCGTAAAAAAGAAAGACATGTCTTTGAAATTTCGATCATAGAATAAAGAGATACTTATGTCTTTTTCCTTTTATTTTCTTAGATGTTAAATTAGTGTGTAATGATGTTTTTTTTTGTAAAACTTCTCACCCTAATTTTGTATTCAAACAAATAGAGTTTCTCAAAATTCTCAAGAGCGATAAATTTGCTAGATAGAACTTGTTAAAATCTGAAGAAGATTATCATGTTCCTTTTGCTAGTAAATCACTATAGATGGCATACATATGTTGGATGGACCAATAATAGAACTTTGTTTCTTACATTACTATACATTTATTACCTCCTAACAATAATGTATGCCATACTTGGATGGATTAATGTGTTTCTTTTACTACTATATCACTAAATGAGACATTCGTAGGTTAACTGACAATAATAGAACTTGGTTTCTTACAATGCAATACATGTATTACCTCCTAACATCAGTGTATTTCATACTCGGATGGATTATCAATGTTTCTTTGGCTACTATATCACTATATAGGACATACATAAGTTGGACAGATTAATAATAGAACTTGGTTTCTTACATTACTACACGCGTATTACCTCCTAACAACAATGTATTCCATACTCAGAAGGATTATTGATGTTTCTTTGACTACTATGTCACTAAACATGACATACATAGGTTGTATGGACCAATGGTAGAACTTGGTCTCATACATTACTATACATTTATTACCTCCTAACAACAACGTATTCTATACTCGAATAGATTATCCGTGTTCCTTTTGATATTTGATCACTAAACAAGATACACATAGGTTGGACGGATCAATATTATAACTTAATTTCTTACATTAATACACATGTATTACCTCCTAAAAGAATGTATTCCATAGATTAATAGTGTTTCTTTGCCTACTATATAACTAAACAAGACATACATAGGTTGGACAGATCAATAATAAAAACTTGGTTTCTAACAGGTCAATTAACTCCTAAAATAATGTTTTTCATACTTGGATGGATTATTCGTGATTTTTAGCTAATTTATCACTAAATGAGACATACATAGGTTGGACAAACCACTAATAAAATTTGGTTTCTTACATCACTACAGGTGAATTAACTCATAACAACAATGTATTTCATACTCGAATAAATTATCGCGGTTTTTAGCTAATTTATCACTAAATGAGACATACATAGGTTGGACAAACTACTAATAAAACTTAGTTTCTTACATTATTACACATGTATTACCTCTTAAAATCAATATATTCTATACTCGGATGGATTATTGGTATTTCTTTGACTATTAAATCACTAAATAAGACATACATAGGTTGGACGAACCAATAATCAAACTTGGTTTCTTATATTACTACACATGTATTACCTCCTAACATCAATGTTGTAATGACCTTCCAGGTCATTTCCTCTTTATTGCATTATTTTCGATGTTTAGAGCTTTTCTATAGCGACCTTAAGTCATTTATGACTTGTTGGGACTGACAGCTCGATCACCTAGTCTTTTATATGATTTTTATGCGATTTTTTATATTTTGGAGCTTTTAAAACTTGAATAATTGACTTTGATCAAAGCTTCAAGAAGATGGCATCAGAATGCAATTCTAACAGTTCGGTTAGCTCCGGAACGTCGAGTTTGGTCTAGTAAGATCCTTGGTGCGGACCCCAAGGTGTTCAGGCTCATTTTGAGCAACCTCGTGAATTTTGGCTTGAAATAAAACTTGGGGGTGGGATCCATTTTTTTATCCAGACGATCTCTTGTAGAAGTTTCGACATCTCCATTGAATCTTAAATGATGAATTTGGTGGGGGTAGCATATGCGTGCACAGAGTTTCGAATGAATCTTGAGCCCTAGTCCTAACATTTTTGCCAAATCCAGCTTGAGTTAGTGTAACCTTTGATGGTGCACCTCAAGTTGTTCTTTGTGTTCGTGGGCTTGGTGCCGTATTCGCGGAGACCAAGAGTTTTGTTCATCTTGTTTGCAGGCTCAGCTCCGCGTTTGCAAAAAAGAGGGACGTCGATATTTCACATTCGTAGATGGTCTCCTGCGTTCACGAATAAGTGTCAGGGTTGACCTGATCCTGTTAACCACTGCGATTAAGGCTATGGGCCCACGTTCATGGAAGTCATTTTAATGGTCTTTTAATTAAGACCAGACCCAAATTTCAGCTCACAATATCATTTTATGAACTCAATAATTTGAGCTATGAAATTGCGTTTGTAGTGATATTCGTTGCGTTGTGTCAGAAATTGTTGAGGCTGCATATTGGGATCATCAAAGAAATACTGGAGACTCGTATTGGAGGTAAATTCTTGTTCTGAAGACCTTCCCTTCCCTCTTTTATGGTGATTTGTGTTCCTTTTTGTTTCATGATCTATTGTAGCTTGTTTACGATCTCGGATTGTGCCCGTTTTCAGGGCACAAGTTCGTAGAGCTAATTAGGACTCATTAATGGAGTCAATTTTGGAATTCCTTATGCGGGTCCCACAATGCCATTTTGACTCATTTTTGGAACCATTTTTAATTATTATGAATTGGGTGTCTAAACATCTGTATTGATGTTGTGATCATTTAGTTGTTAGCATGACAATGATCAGAGGAAGTTTGGAAGGCGAAAGCTCTAGTATAGTTGTTTTGGAGCATACCCGGTCAACTTTGAGGTAGCTTATGGCTTGCCAATCTTTAGATTGAGCTTGTAATTGTGAAATCATGTTTATTAGGTAGCTTTGGGTTGGGTTTCCAGCTTATAGCATATTTAGTTGATAGAATGTGTGCCTTAGTCTTATTTTCAGGTAGTTTTAGGAAATTGAGCTTGCCTACCTGGGTTTTTTTATTGTATCATCTCTTGTGGTATCCTTTTTGTTGATTGTATAGTCACTAGTAGCTTGTTATTGGCCTTATCCTAGGCATAGGTAAGTGATTGACTTAGACTTGCGATTTGTAGCCTCTTGGCCTTAGAAATTCTCCGATGTCGCTTTAGACGACTTAGCTCCTTGTGTACTGATATATTAGACTTGGATGAATCCTTAGCTAGGCATCCACTTAGATTTGGTAATCGTTCATCCATAACTTCCCTTTTGTTTTGACCCGGGTGTGTTCTTGTCACGACCCAAAGTGCCTCCTAGGTGTGACATTGGCGTATAGGACCCTCGAGAGGTGCTACACAAGCCACCTAGCATATACAAGATAAATAGAAAAATAGATTTAATAGACAACTTTCATATCTTAAAAGAGTTTGACATAAGCGAAGTCCACATAATCATGATAAGCCATCTACTACAATATAAGAGTGGTTGGGACATAGCCCATACACCACATACATCATCCGAAAACTAGAAATACATAAGGCAAGTAAATGTGTCTCGGTCCTTGGAACATGAGGACTCACCAGTGCTTCGAATCCGATAGAATAATCAACTAGCCACAAGTGTGAGAGGTAGAAGTGTCGGACCCTATATTAATAGACACTGTAGGCACAAGTATGCATTAGTACATGGAATGTACTAAGTATGAGACAATATGCATAAAATAGACATGATAAAATGAACCGTTTAAACATGTAATGCATGACCAACATTTGAACATATAAAAGCTTAAAGAAGCAACATCGTATACATCGTAAGATATGGTCAATGCATTTAAAATTAGAGACGTAAGAAAGCTTTAAAGAAACATATTCGTTTTGTGGGATGTTAGCTTTAACCGGCAATAATACCATGAGAGCTATATCATGGAATTCGGTATATCCCTTATACCGAAAGAAGGGGATTTTACTAGCCAAGGTAAAATCCGTACACATCATCTTTTGCTAAAGTTGATCACTAGCTAGGTCATTTAAGACAATCCTACAGGGGCACATAGTTTGGGGCTAGAGGTTGCTACTAGAGACTACCCTATTTGAGCCTCCACCTCAAAGCCCTCTCGGTGCTAAGTCAAAATCCCAACTGAGTAGATAAAAATTAATAATCATCATAACATAGGAAAGGCAATGATCAATACCAATTCACATCTTTAAAATCAAAACATAGAATAGCTCCTTAAAACACAATTCAAGCATAGATGAGAAAATCTTTCACCAATGTGAATCCATATGTGAGAAACACCTTTCACAATCATGATCATATTCGTATGTGAGAAAACCTTTCACAATTTCATCGATATTTTCATCTAAAAGCACCCTATCATCATAAACATCATTTTCATAAGACATGCGTAGCTTTTCAAATTCATAGCTCATAGGTTCATGAGTTCTTTACAAGTTCATAGTCAAAAATCATGGATCATGCATGGGTTCATATGATTTCAACTCAGTATCATGTAATAACATTAAATCATGCAATAGAAGATTGGAAAACAACAATCTAATCATAATTGAATAGAACACATGGAGAATTAAGAAGAACCTTAATTTGATCAATTGAAATCAAATTGAAGAATTGAAAACATTGGGGATCCCATGGAGGAATGGACTCCATAGGTGAATACCCACATACCTTTATACTCAAAGCCCAAGAAAAATAGTGAATTGAAGACCTTGAAGTCAAACCCTTGCTTCTTCTTCTTCCTTAGTTTGAGAGAGAATTTGGGAGGATGAATTTGGTTGGGTTTTGGAGAATTAGGAGAATGAGTTTAAAATTAGTAGATTTAGGACTTAAAGTCTTTATATTGAGCCTATAATAAGGGTCAAAACGACATATTTTAGGCATAAAGTGTATAGAAAAAACCTAAAAGCCCTTAAGAAATAACTGTCAAAATTGGTCCACGAGTTTGACCTACAGACCGTAAAACTTTATACGATCTATAGTGGTCAACCATAGACCAGGTACTAGGACCTTAAAATTTATCCAACTCGAGACCTTTCTACAGTCCGTAGGACTTCCTACGGTCCATAGACCCAAATCGTAGAACTCAACTTTAACCCTAAAATTTCACTAAGTTTGGATTGCTTCTACGGAACCCATCTACAACCCATAGATCATTCGACGGACCGTCCTGGTAGTTGTAGGATGAGATAGTGAAACTTGATTTTCAAAAATTATTTTTCCCACTTTCTACGAGAGTGGTCTACGACCAGTAGAACATTTTACGAACCGAAGACTGGTCTCGCAGACCTGAACCAGTAGCTTAAAATATAAAATCTTTTTCCTTTTTTGAAATATGAGGTGTTACAATATCTCTCCCTTGGGAAAATTCATCCTCGAATGGAACTCAAGGCAACACAAAAAGGGTAGGGGAAGATATCTAACAACTGAACATAAATTCAATCACGTAAATGCATATAATCAAGGAGAAAATCGACTCCAAGCTAACACATACTTTAAAACATCATTTCATAAAACATACATGCATGCATATGAAATCATGAGAATGACTAAGACGCATGAATCCGTAAGAATAAATCATGAGGGACTAAATATCTCAAGCTAGAGTAGGAGCGGAGGGAAAGAGATGAGGATATCTAGACATCATATCGGTCTGGGCCTCCCAAGTAGCACCTTCTAGCATTTGATTCCTCCACAACACCTTCACGGATGCAACTTCTTTGTTTCTTAAATTTTTTGAACTTGCCGGTCTAATATCTCAACCAAAACTTCTTCATATGAAGGGCTTTCACTAATACCAAGACTTTCCAATGGCACAATGACAGTCAGATCACCAATACACTTCTTTAATAAAGACACATGGAATACTAGATGTACTGACGATACATCGAAGGTCAAGTCAAATTCATAAGCCACTTTGCCTATCCGTCTCAACACTTGATAAGGACCTACACAATGACGACTAAGTTTCCCTTTCTTACCAAACCTCATGACACCCTTCATGGGCGAAATCTTCAAGTAAACCCAATCATTAACATCAAACTCAAGATTCCTTCTTCTAACATCGGCATAGGACTTTTGTCGACTTTGAGCCGTTTTCATCCTGTCTCTAATAAGCCATACTTTCTCCATAGCCTCATGTACCAACTCGGGACTTATCAAAGCAACCTCACCAACTTCAAACCATCCTATAGGAGACCTACACCTCCTACCAGAGAGAGCCCCAAATGGAGCAAAACTAATACTTGAATGGTAGTTATTGTTATAAGCAAACTCAATCAAAGGCAAGTGATCATCCTAATTAGCCTTGAAGTCAATTACGCATGCTCTCAAAATATCCTTCAAAGTTTGAATCACATGCTCGGCTTGCCCATCGGTTTAAGGATGAAAGGCCGTACTAAGCTTAACTCGAGTACCAAGACCATTTTGGAATGACTTCTAAAATTGGGAAGTAAATATGGTACCACGATCGGAGATAATGGATAGGAGTTGTCACGATCCAATATACCCCCTAGACGTGACATGGCATACAAGACCCCGAAAGGCCCCATACAAGCCACTTAGCATACATATATACAAGATCATAGAGATTTAAGAGTTCAAAAGAAAATTTCATATCAAAGCTTTTTAAGAAAAGGAATAGCGGAAGTCTACATCAATGTCTCAAAGCCAATCTAACTTAAGAATGAGAAATAACATTCGAGACGTAACCCAATACAATGTCAAAGCTAAGGAACATAAAAGTAAGAACAACAAGGCTATGTCCTCGAACATATGAGGACTCACAAAGTCTTCCGAAAACCTTCTACAAAGTTCTAGCCACGACTAGATGGAGAATCGCTGAGTCCTACATTATGAGACAATGTAGGCAAAAGTATGCATTGGTACAAAGATGTACCAAGTATGATAACCATGCATAAAACATTTAAACATGCTAAAAGGGGACATTTTCATAATCATGCAATGATCAAGTTAAAGTATGAGATAAGGGTTAGAAATCGTAAGTCATAAAGCATGATCAATACAAGTTAAACATCTTTACTTTACTCGAGAAAGTACCTTGTAAGCAACTTAGTTCATTATTGTGGGAAGTAGCCTTAACCGACATGTAAGACCATGTGAGCTATCAACATGGAATCTGGTGTCTAATCCTACACCGATAGGGCCGTCCTACTTGCCAAGGTAGGACCCTTTACTTAACATATAGCTTACATGGATCCAGTAGCTAGTGTCTATCAAAGACCATCATCCTATGGTGGCACATAGTTTAGGGATAAAGAGATTGCTTCTAGAAACCCGGCCTCTACTAACGGGAGTGTTCCCATCTCAATATCCTCTTGGTGCTAAGCATAAATCCCACAGAATTAGTCATATATCATAATGCATCTTATTATCAATAAAAAGGTACAACTAGAGTTACCAATCCAAGCTTACATCATTTAGAATAGCTTCTTAATCTTTTGATTCAGCTTTAGTTGAGAAAGACCTTTCAACAAGTTATGAATCCATTATGTGAGAAAACCTTTCACATTCCTAGTTTTTGAGTATTAAGTGAGAAACCCTTTCACAACATAACAACAACATCATTCATGGTTCAATCTCAAAGCAATCCATAAATCATCAAATTTTCATAATTTAACATGCATACTTTCATAAAACCCATCTTTGGATCATTTATAAATTCATCATAAATCATAGCTTTAGAAATCATGAAAACATGCATGAGTTCATATAAACTTCATAAAACCCATCTTCTTCATAATTCAACCCAACATTAATGCATAAATCTCAAAATTTGGGGAATTCATATGGGTTCATCGGGATTCATCTTAAAAAATGTAATTCAACTCAATTCATACTTAGAAAATCATAATTGAAACTAATTTGATCATAATTGAAAGAACCCACATCATAAAAGAAAAACCCTAAAATCAAATTGGGGATTTTATACTTGAAAATTGAGAAATTTAGGGACTCTATGGAGGAATGGGCTCCATAGATGAGGATCATCATACCTCAATGCAAAAACCTTAGAATCAATGGAGGATTAGGAGACTTGACTTGAAAACCCTAGCTCTTGCTTCTTCTTCTTCAAGTTTTCTATAGAGAGAAATATTTGAGAGAGGAGAGTTTTGGGAATGATAGAGAATGGGTAAAATTAGGCTTAAAAGGTTTATATAGGGTCTAGGTTAAGGGCCAAACCAACTTAGATTAGGAGTTAAACATTTAGGGAAAAGACCAAAATGCCCTTTAAAAATAACTGTCGACCCCTATCTACGGTTGGACCTACAATCCGTAAGTTAACCTACAGACCATCCTTTCCTACCGTAGATAGATTCAGAGACTGCCAACCTTGGACCTTGCAACGACGGATCCTATGTATGGGTCGTGGGTCAATCGACGGACTGCACATGGCAACCGTAGGTCTGAACTTATGGCTTAAGAATTTAACTAAATCTGGAGGAGACCTACGAGATCCATCTACGACTCGTTGAAAGATCGACTGGCTGTCTTGGCAGACCGTCATTAAGGTTTTGGAACTTGATATTTTTAAAACTTGGGCCTGCCACCTACGGTTCTTACCTACGGCCCATAGGTACACCTACAATCCGTAGATGGCACCCGTAGGAGCTGGCACCAGATGAAAAATTGAAATTTTCGTTCTTTTGAAACCCGAGGTGTTCCAATATCTCCCCCTTGGGAACATTCTTCCTCGAATGGAAATGAAGACATTATAAGAAGAGTAGGAACTCAAGATCTAACAGCCCAACATGAATGCAATCACATAAATGCACATATAGGAGGAGGAAACATCAACTCCAAGCTAAAGCATGTTCCAAACATCATTTCATAAGTTCTATATGCATCATATACTCAAATGCACATAAACATGAAGAAGTCAATCAAGCTAACTCATAAGCATGCATAAGTAAGAAATCATAGAATGGCTAAGACACACATGGGACCCAATGAATGAACCACGAGGAACTAGATACCTCAAGCTAGAGTAGGATCGGAGGGAAAGAGATGAGGATATCGGGACATCATATTGGCCCCAGCCTCCCAAGTACCACCCTCAACTAATTGATTCCTCCAAAGAACCTTCACGGAAGCAACTTCTTTATTTCTTAACTTCCGGACTTGCCAGTCTAAAATCTCAACCCGGACTTCTTCATAGGAAAGGCTATTCTTTATGCCAAGATTCTCTAATGGCACTATAGATGTCGGATCACCAACACGTTTCTTCAACAAGGAGACATGGAAAACCGGGTGCACCGATGCCAAATCATTAGGCAAGTCAAGTTCATAAGCAACCTTACCAACGCGTCTCAAAATTTGATATGGGCCTACATAACGGGGACTAAGCTTCCCTTTCTTCCCAAATCTCATTACACCCTTCATGGGTGAAATTTTTAAGTAAACCCAATCATCAACATCAAATTCTAAATCTCTCCTTCTAACATCGGAATAGGACTTTCTTTTGTCAACTTTGAGCCGTTTTCAACCTTTCTCTAATAAGCCAAACTTTCTCCATAGCCTCATGTACCAACTCGGGACCTATCAAAGCAACTTCACCAACTTCAAACCAACCTATAGGAGATCTACACCTCCTACCATAGAGAGCCTCAAATGGAGCCATACCAATAGTAGAATGGTAGCTATTATTATAAACAAATTCAATCAAAGGCAAATGAACATCCTAATCACCCTTGAAGTCAATGACACAAGCTCTCAACATATCTTTCAAAGTTTGGATAGTACACTCTGCTTGCCCATCGGTTTGTGGATGAAAGACTGTACTAAGCTTAACACGAGTACCAAGACCCTTTTGGAAAGACTTCCAAAATTGAGAAGTAAATTGCGCACCACGATCTGAGATAATGGATAAAGGCACTCCATGTAATCTAACCATTTCTCTCAAGTACAACTTAACATAATCCTCCGCTGAATAAGAAATCTTAACGAGAATGAAATGGACTGATTTCGTCATACGATCCACAATAACCCAAATCAAATCATATTGTCGCCGGGTGCGTGGTAAACCAACAATAAAGTTCATATTCACATCTTCCTACTTCCAAGTAGGAATACTAATATCTTTGGTCAAACCTCTCGGCTTTTGATGCTCAACTTTCACTTGTTGACAATTAGGACACTTAGCCACAAATTCTGCAATATCCTTCTTCATTCCATTCCACCAATAGATCTCCCACAAATCACGGTACATCTTTGTAGCCCCCGAGTGAATGGAATATCGAGAACTATGGGCTTCCGATAAAATTTGTCCTCTTAAGTCCTCTGCATTGGGAACACACAAATGACCTTGATATCGAAGCACACCATCTCCCCTTTAGGAGAGAGCCTCAACGGACTTCTTGAGCACCGCTTCCTTCAACTCAACATAATTAGGATCAAGATCTTGCTTAGTCTTCACATCGGACACAAAAGACGATTCTCAACCATTGTGAACCATAACACCACCTTTAGTGGAATCAATCAACCGGACACCCAATCGGGCCAATCTATGAACATCATGAACCAACTTTTTATTACCATCCTCAACATGAGCAACACTACCCATAGACAACCGACAAAGAGCATCCACCACCACATTCACCTTACCGGGATGACAGAGGACACTCATGTCATAGTCCTTTAATTATTCAATCCTTCTTTGGCGAAGATTTAGATCTTTTTGTTTAAACACATATTGCAAACTCTTGTGGTCGGTAAAAATGTCAACATGCACACCATACAAATAATGCCTCCAAATCTTTAAAGCAAACACAACCGCCGCTAATTCTAAATCATAGGTAGGATAGTTCTTTTCATGAACCTTGAGTTGTCTTGAAGCATAAGCAATGACTTTTCCATTTTGCATAAGAACACACCCTAACCCAATCCTTGAAGCATCGCAATAAACCACAAAACCATCGGACCCTTCCAGTAAGGTCAATATCGGGGCCGAGGTAAGTCTATGTTTCAACTCTTGAAAACTCTTCTCACAGGCTTCAGACCAAGTGAACTTAGCCTTCTTTTGAGTCAAAGCCGTCAAAGGAGAAGCAATCGAACAAAACCCTTCAACAAATCTCCTACAATAACTGGCTAAACCCAAGAAACTACGAATATCCGAAGGTGATAGAGGTCTAGGCCAATTCTTAACTGCATTCGTCTTCTTAGGATGTACCTCAATACCTTTACCAGAGACAATGTGACCAAGAAAAGACATGGACCTTAGCCAAAACTCACATTTACTAAACTTCGCAAAGAGTTGATGTTCCTTGAGGACTTGCAACACAACCCTCAAATGATCGGCATGCTCATCCTCACTCCTTGAGTAAATCAAAATATCATCTATGAACATAATCACAAACATATCAAGATATTGTCTAAACACCCTATTCATCAAATCCATAAATGCGGCGGAGCATTCGTCAACCCAAACGAAATCACTAGGAATTCATAATGGCCATATCTAGTCCGGAAAGCCATTTTTGGAATATGATCTTCCTTCATCCTCAATTGGTGATAACTCGAACGAGTATCGATCTTAGAGAAGTAACTAGCCCCTTGAAGTTGGTCAAACAAGTCATCTATTCTTGGAAGGGGATACTTATTCTCAATGGTAACCTTGTTCAATTGGCGGCAATCAATATACATACAAAGTGAGCCATTTTTCTTTCTAACTAAATAAACTGGAGCACCACATGGAGAGATACTTGGTCGGATGAAACCCTTATCCAAGAAATCTTTCAGTTGCTCCTTTAACTCCTTAAGTTCTTCCGGAACCATTCGATAAGGAGGAATAGCGATAGATCACGTATCGGGGTGAAGGTCAATACCAAAGTCTATTTCCCTTTTGGGAGGAACACCGAGTAGATCATCTAGAAACACTTCTGGAAACTCATTTACAATGGGGACCGACTCAAAAGTAGGGGTTTCGGAATCCATATCCCTTACCCTAACAAGATGGTATATGCAACCCTTAGAAATCATCTTTATAGCTTCAAGACAAGAAACAAACTGACCCTTAGGCATATAATTTCCCCCTTCCACTCTAGGATAGGCTCATTTGGGAATTGAAACTTGACCACTCGGGTCCTACAATCAATCAAAGCATACCAAGAATGCAACCAATCCATCCCAAGAATAACATCAAAGTCTAGCATATCAAGCTCTACAAGATCAACATGAGTGACTCTATGGGATAAGGAGACGGAACAATTTCTATAGACTTTCTCAGCCGCAATAGATTCACCAATAGGAGTAGAGACACAAAAGGGATCTAACAAGACATCCGGAAGAACATCATACCGCATAGCCACATATGGCGTCACAAAAGACAAAGTAGCACCGGGACCAAGCAAGGCAAAAACATCAAAGTGAAAGAATTTCAACATATCGATAACCACATCGGGAGAACCCTCTTGCTCATGGCGAGCTTGAAGTGCATAGAATCGATTTTTCTTGGGAGAATTAGAACCCGAACCACTATGTGGAGGTTGCTTACCTTCTCTTCCATTAGCCGCGAGAGATGGACAATCCCTTATCTTATGATCGCTCTTACCACAACCGAAGAAACTATCCGTGCCGGCGAAGCACTTGCCCTCATGTTTATTTCCACACTTAGCACAGGTATTCGATGAGAATCCACCTCCATTTCCTCCTTGAGGATAAGGGTTAGGCATCCTATCTTTGTTGAACTTAGGAGGAGCATTGGAGGATCTTTGATCAGAAAACCTTTGTTGAACCCTAGAGAGACCATGTCTATCAGACCTTGAATGTGAGAAATTACCATCACCAGTTTTAGCCCTCTTTGCCTCTCTAGATCTTTCCTTAAGTTTCTCCTCTTCTATTTGTTGGGCATGCACCATGAGACAAGAAATATCCATGTCATTGATAAGCATGGCGGTACGGAATTCCTTGACCACCATTTTGGACACTCCCGAGACAAACTTACTCATTCTTACCCTAGGATCGGCAACCATAGTAGGAGCATACCAAGATAATTGTGTGAACTTCAAGGCATATTCTTTCACACTCATGCTTCCTTGACGAAGATTGATGAACTATAGCACCCTTGCAACCCTCATCTCAAGGGGAAAGAACCTATCAAGGAAATCAACCTTGAACTTTTCTCAATCAAGAGGACCCGCATCTGCCGTCCTCTCACTCTTCCATTGCTCAAACCATACTTGGGCCACACTCTTAAGTTGATAAGTGGCCAACTCCGCCTTTTCTTTCGGAGTTACACCCATGATCATTAGTACCTTGTATACCTCATCAATGAACTCTTGAGGGTCTTCCTCAGCCTTAGAACCATGAAACTCTGGAGGATTCATTCTAGTGAAGTGCCTAACTCTTGATGCCACCGTACCCATATTTGGGTTCACGGGAGCCATAAACTCCCTATTGGCTTGAGCCGTCATAGCTTAAGCCAACACTTGAAAAGCAGCCCTAAACTCCACATTGGTAACTTGTTCGGTCAAAGGGTTGACCGGAACTTAAGGAGCTTGAGGAGGAGATTCTTATTCCACATTCTCTCTTGCATTTCTCCTAGCTTAAGCTCTTCGAGTAGCCATATCCTGAAATGCATAGGATAGGGATTAGGAGACAGACACATTGAGTTATACTCTATCGCATGACTTAGGAGTAATGAAAGAAGTGGAGTTTCCTAAACATCTTATAGCCTCTCATTCATAAATGTGGCGCGCTTCACACTCATGAACAAGACTCTACTCGACGTGGCTTATGAGACTTCTTAGGACCTTTCTAAAACCTTGTGCTCTGAATACCAAGTTTGTCATGACCCAAGGTACCCCCTAGACGTGACATGGCGTAGAAGACCCCGAATGGCCCCATACAAGCCACTTAGCATACATACATACAAGATCATAGAGATTTAAGAGTTCAAAATAAAATTTCATATCAAAGCTTTTTAAGAAAAGGAATAGCGAAAGTCTACATCAATGTCTCAAAGCCAATCTAACATAAGAATGAGAAATAACATTTGGGAAGTAACCCAATACAGTGTCAAAGCTAAGGAACATAAAAGTAATAACAACAAGGCTATGCCCTCGAACATATGAGGACTTACCAAATCTTCCAAAAACCTTCTACTAAGCTCTACCCACGACTAGATGGAGAATTGCCGAGCCCTACATTATGAGATAATTTAGGAAAAAGTATACGTTAGTACAAAGATGAACAAAGATGTACCAAGTATGATAACCATGCATAAAACATTTAAACATGCTAAAAGGGGACATTTTCATAATAATGCAATGATCAAGATAAAGTATGAGATAAGGGTTAGAAATCGTAAGTCATAAAACATGATCAATGTAGGCTAAACATCTTTACTTTACTCGAGAAATTACCTTGTAAGCAACTTAGTTCATTATTGTGGGAAGTAGCCTTAACCGACATGTAAGACCATGGGAGCTATCAACATGGAATCCGGTGTCTAATCCTACACCGATAGGGCCGTCCTACTTGCCAAGGTAGGACCCTTTACTTAACATATAGCTTACATGGATCCAGTAGCTAGTGTCTATCAAAGACCATCATCCTATGGTGGCACATAGTTTAGGGATAAAGAGATTGCTTCTAGAAACCCGGCCTTTACTAATGGGAGTGTTCCCATCTCAGTATCCTCTTGGTGCTAAGCATAAATCCCACAGAATTAGTCATATATCATAATGCATCTTATTATCAATAAAAAGGTACAACTAGAGTTACCAATCCAAGCTTACATCATTTAGAATAGCTTCTTAATCTTTTGATTCAGCTTTAGTTGAGAAAGACCTTTCAACAAGTTATGAATCCATTATGTGAGAAAACCTTTCACATTCCTAGTTTTTGAGTATTAAGTGAGAAACCCTTTCACAACATAACAACAACATCATTCATGGTTCAATCTCAAAGCAATCCATAAATCATCAAATTTTCATAATTTAACATGCATACTTTCATAAAACCCATCTTTGGATCATTTATAAATTCATCATAAATCATAGCTTTAGAAATCATTAAAACATACATGAGTTCATATAAACTTCATAAAATCCATCTTCTTCATAATTCAACCCAACATTAATTCATAAATCTCAAAATTTGGGGAATTCATATGGTTTCATGGGGATTCATCTTAAAACATGTAATTCAACTCAATTCATATTTAGAAAACCATAATTGAAAGTAATTTGATCATAATTGAAAGAACCCACATCAAAAAAGAAAAACCCTAAAATCAAATTGGGGATTTGATACTTGAAAATTGAGAAATTTAGGGACTCTATGGAGGAATGGGCTCCATAGATGAAGATAATCACACCTCAATGCAAAAACCTTAGAATCAATGGAGGATTAGGAGATTTGGCTTGAAAACCCTAGCTCTTGCTTCTTCTTCTTCTAGTTTTCTAGAGAGAGAAATATTTGGGAGAGGAGAGTTTTGGGAATGATAGAGAATGGGTAAAATTAGGCTTAAAAGGTTTATATAGGGTCTAGGTTAAAGGCCAAACCGACTTAGATTAGGAGTTAAGCATTTAGGAAAATGACCAAAAAGCCCTTTATAAATAACTGTCGGACCCCTATCTAAGGTTAGACCTATGGTCCGTAAGTCAACCTACAGACTGTCCTGTCCTACCTTAGATAGATTCGGAGACTGCCAACCTGGGATCCTACAACGACGGATCCTATGTACGGCTTGTGGGTCAATCGATGCACCTCACATGGCAACCGTAGGCCTGAACTTATGTCTTAAGAATTTAACTAAGTCTAGAGGAGACCTACAAGATATATCTACGACTCGTTGAAAGATCGATGGGCCGTCCTGGCAGACCGTCATTAAGGTTCTGGAACTTGACATTTTGAAAACTTGGGCCTGCCACCTACGGTTCCCACCTATGGCCCGTAGGTACACCTACGATCCGTAGATGGCTCCTGTAGGAGTTGGCACCAGTTGAAAACCTGAAATTTTTCTTCTTTCGAAACCCGTGGTGTTACAGGGGCACTCCATGCAACCTAGCCATTTCTTTGATGTACAACTTAGGATAATACTCCACCAAATAAGAAGCCTTGATGAGAATAAAATGAACCGACTTCATCATACGATCCACAATAACCCAAATCAAATTATGTTGCCGCCGAGTGTGGGGTAGACCAACAATAAAATCCATATTCAAATCCTCCCACTTCCTTGTAAAAATAGTAATATCTTGAGATAAACCTCCCAACTTTTGTTGCTTAACCTTTACTTGTTAACAATTAGGACATTAAGCCACAAATTCCGCAATATCCTTTTTCATCCCATTCCATCAATAGACCTCCCGTAAGTTACGATACATCTTGGTGGCTCCCGGGTGAATAGAATACCGAGAGCTATGGGCTTCCGATAAAATTTGTTCCCTCAAATCATCAACATTTGGAACACACAACTGACCTTGATATCGAAGGACACCATCTCCCCCTTGGGAGAAAGCCTCAATGGCTTTTTCAGAAACCGACTTCTTCAAGTTAACAAATACCAAATCAAGATCTTTCTTAGCCTTCGCATCCGATACAAAAGACGATTCCGAACCATTATGAACAACTATACCACTCTTCTTAGAAACAACCAAGCAAACGCCCAATCAGGCCAATCTATGAACATCACGAACTAACTCCTTTTTGTCTTCCTCAACATGAACAAAACTTACCATTGATAGTCAACTAAGAGCATCTGCCACCATATTTACCTTACTGGGATGATAGAGGACACTCATGTCGTAATCCTTTAGCAACTCAAGCCACCTCTTTTGGTGAAGGTTCAAATCCTTTTGAGTGAACACATATTTCAAACTCTTGTGGTCCGTGAACATATCAACATGCACACCATACAAGTGGTGTCTCCAAATCTTTAGAGCAAACACCACCGCCGCTAATTCTAAATCATGAGTCGGATAATTCTTTTCATGCACCTTCAATTGCCTTGAAGCATATGCAATGACCTTTCCATGTTGCATTAAAACACAACCAAGAACAACCCGTGAAGCATCACAATAAACCACAAAACCATCCGATCCTTTCGGTAGTGTCAACACCAGAGCGGAGGTAAGCCTATCGTTCAACTCTTGAAAGCTCCTTTCACATGCTTTCGACCATAAGAACTTAACCTTCTTTTGAGTCAACGAGGTCAATGGTGAGGCAATAGAAGAAATCACTTCTACAAACCTTCTATAATATCCATCCAAACCCAAGAAGCTACGAATATCCGAAAGAGATAGAGGTCTAGGCCAATTCTTAACCATTTTCCTCTTCTTAGGATTCACCTGAATACCTTTACGGGAGGCAATGTGAACAAGAAAAGCCATAGATCTTAACTAAAACTCGCATTTATTGAACTTAGCAGGTAACTCACGATCCTTAAGAATTTGCAACAAAATCCTCAAATGATCGGCATGATCATCCTCACCTTAAGAATAAATCAAAATATCATCAATAAACACAATCACAAACATATCAAGGTACTGCTTGAAGACCCTATTCATCAAATCCATAAATTCCATCGGGGAATTAGTCAAACCAAAATACATTACCAAAAACTAATAATGACCATACTGAGTTCGAAAAACCATCTTTGGAATGTCACTTTCCTTTATCCTCAATTGGTGATAACCCGACCGAAGGTTAATCTTGGAGAAGAAACTACCACCTTGAAGCAGATAAAAAAAGTCATCAATCCTTGGAAGAGGATACTTATTCTTAATGGTAACTTTATTCAATTGCCGATAGTCAATGGACATTCAGAGAGAACCATCCTTCTTTCGGACAAACAACACCAGAGAACTCTATGGAGAGATACTTGGTCTAATAAAAGCCTTGTCCAACAAATCCTTCAATTGGTCCTTTAACTCCTTTAGTTCTGCCGGGGCCATATAGTAAGGAGGAATGGAGATAGGTTGCATATCAAGGAGAGGGTCAATACCGAAGTCTATTTCCCTTTCGGGAGGAACACATGGTAGATCATTGGGAAACACTTCCGAAAACTCATTTACAACATGAACCGACTCAAGAGTAGGAATTTCAAAATCCGTATTCCTAACCCAAGCTAGATGATATAAGCAACCCTTAGAAATAATTTTCCTAGACTTTAGACAAGAAACAAATTGACCCTTAGGCATAGAATTTCCCCCTTTCCACTCTAGGATGACCTCATTCGGAAACTGAAAGTTAACCACGCGGGTTCTACAATCAATAGAAGTATAACAAGAATGAAGCCATTCCATACCAAGAATAATATCAAAATCTAAAATATCAAGCTCTACAATATCAACATGAGTGAGTCTATGGGATGAAGAGATGAGACAATTTCTATCGACTCTTTTAGCCACAATAGATTCACCAATAAGAGTAAAGACAGAAAAAGGGTCCAACAACACATCTGGACAAACATCAAATCTCATAGCCACATAAGGCATCACAAAAGAAAAAGTAGCACCAGGATCAAGCAAATCATAAACATCAAGATGAAAGACTTTCAGTGTACTGGTAACAACATGGGGAGAATCCTCTTGATCATGTCGAATTTGAAGTGCATAGAATTTGTTTCTCTTTGGAGTTCCCGAACCTGAACCACTAGGTGGAGCTTTCCTACCATCGTTTCCCTTATCGATTCTAGATGGACAATCTCTCAAATGGTGACCACTTTTACGACAACCAAAAGAATTATCCGTACCCATCGAACATTTTCCAGAATGACTCTTGCCATGCTTTTGGCATACTGGAATCGAAGACCCATTTCCACCACCATTTCCTCCTTGAGGCTTAGGGTTAGACACCCTATCTTTGTTGAACTTAGGAGCTGGAGCATTGGAGGAACCTTGACCGGAAAGCCTTTGTTGGAATCTAGAACGACCATGCCATCGTACCTTGAATGTGAAAAGTCACCATCACCGGTATTTGCCCTCTTTGCCTCCCTAGACCTTTCTTTAAGCTTCTCCTCTTCAATTTTTTGGGCATGAGTCATTAAACAAGAAATTTCCATTTTCTTAATAAGCATGACGGTATGACACTCCTTAACCACTATTTCACACACTCACAAAACAAACTTGCTCGTTCTTGCCCTAGGATCGACAATCATAGTAGGAGCATATTTGGAAAATTGTGTGATCTTCAAGGCATACTCCTTCACACTCATATTCCCTTGACAAATTTAATGAATTTAAGTACTTTTACCTCCCTCATCTCAAGGGGAAAGAACCTATCAAGGAAAGAAACCTTAAATTTTTCCCAATCAATAGGGCCAGCATTAATCACCCTTTCTTCCTTCCATGGATCATACCAAATTTGAGCAATACCCTTGAGTAGGTAAGCGGCCAATTCCGCCTTCTCAACCGGCATCACTCCCATAATCATCAAGATCTAGTACATTTCATCAATGAACTCTTAATGATCTTTCTTAACCTCAGAATCATGAAACTTCGAGGCATTCATCCTAGTGAAGTCCCTCACTCTATTGCTGTCGTACCCACATTTGGGTTCACGGGGACCACAACCTCCCTATTGGCATGAGGTATCATGGCTTGGGCCAAAACATGAAAAGCGGCTCAAAACTCCGCATTATTGATCGCCAAACCAAAACGGTGGATCGCCCAACTGGCACGACCTCGCCTAAAGTGGCAATACTCAGAGTTGAAAATGTCAAGACAGGATTGGCAAACTGAATCATGAATCAGTGACTCACCAAATGAAATAGGCTAATTGAATGATCATCACCAAAGGTGACAGGGCATGGATAAAATATGAAGGCTTAAAAGGTGAACAAAGGTGGTACTCAGTGATTTGTTGATTGTGAATGGTAGACTCGAATGTGCTCGCCAACTGAGGTTCAAATACCTGAAGCCTAAAGCAAGAGAAGGGAGAGCTAAGGAGCAGACAACGAACCATCAAATCAGCTTGGTGAGCCCGACTAACGTCACCGAAGTAGTCATGCATTGAATCTTGAGAAACTATAAATAGTCCAAAGGAGAAAGTAACAAGGAGACTTTGCTGAAAAACACTTTTAGAAAGACTTGGAGAGAGTTTCTAATTTTGTATGAGCTTTGAAACTCTTAGTTTGGGATTTGACTTTTTCACTCTTGAATTTGACAAATTGAGGTAAAAAGTGAATTGTGTTGAATATAATTGCTTGATTTCATCACATCCAAGACAGATCTCATGTTAGTATAATTTCTTTACTTTTTGTGATGGGTGGCTAAAAACTCCAAATCTAGGGGTACACTTACGGGATTAGGTGTTGATTTAATGTAGTGGTTATTGTGTTGTGCTCTATTTTATATCTATTCATTTATGGATTTAGGCTAATTAGCATGGGGTTAACTCATGGGTTATAGTTGCAAACTTAATCCTATTTTTGATCTTTGATTGATGCTTGAAAGAGATTGATTGGAGTGGGTAGTTAGTCCAATGCTTGCAATTTAGGTTTGATATCTATGATTTGCTTGGAAGATAAGTTATAGGTCAGATCTATTTACCCAAATCTGCTTGAAAAATAGATTTTGTACGGTAGTGGGTTGTTTTGTAATTCACATAGATGAGATCGAAAGAAGATTCTATAAAATGATATTATGAGATCGAAAGAAGATTAGTGCCATTGATGATGACCCAGCCTATCCATGTTTGTTTAAAACTATTGAGCACCACAACTATCCCTATGTGACATTAATTCCAATACCCATACCCCTAGATTGATTTTTAAATTATTTGAATTTGTAATATTTTAGTTTAATCTTGACTTGTGATAACAAAATCATTTTATATAAATTCGGTGGAATCATCCACTACTCTCTTCATTGCTATAAATGAATGAGTTTACAATCCAAAGTTCCTATTTGAATTCCTTGCCTTACACCATTCTTTGTAGGATTTGACCCTGACTTTTACTTGAGTGTTTTTATTAACAACGATTGCTTATTCTCTTAATTGTTTTGAAGGATAATTTGAGCATTATCAAAAATAACATCGTTGCCGAGGAATGGCAGCTAAGAATTCAATTGGAGAAGTTAGTTTGTAAATTTGTTTAGTTGTAGTAGATTGTTGTGGCTCACTGATTTGCAGGTATACAAAATGAGTGATCATGGTAGTAACAACGATAGTCACTACCGATAAAATGATAATATGGGTGACTTGAATGATATGCACATGAATGTCATCCAAACCACGGGAGCTATCTAGTTACCTCCTACAACAGGGAGGGCAGTCTTCCATGTAACCAGAACAATGCTACAGCTACTCCAAATGCGAGGAATCTTCGGGAGACTTGCTCATGAAGATCCCCACAAACACCTCAGGAATTTTATGGATGCTTGTGGGCCATTCACCTTCAAAACCATCTCATAAGAGTCCATCCGGCTGAGATTATTTCCATTCTCCTTAACGGGAGAAACAATTAGATTGCTTGCCGAGTTACTTAGTGATTCAATCACTTCATGGGATGAGCTGACAGATGTATTGTTAGAGCGATTTTCCCTCCCTCGAAGATGATCAAGCTAAGGGGTAGCATCCAAAATTTTAAAAGGGTGCATGATGAACCTTTTCATGAGAAATGGCTATGATTTCAGAAGCTATTATCGCAATGTTCAACACATGGTGTTTCAGACAACTTATTGTTGCAATACTTCTATTGTAGCTTGGACTCTATTAACAAAGTTCTAGACGACCAACTTGTTCAAGGTGTGTTGATGAGGCAGCCATATGATGTTGCAACATTATTGCTTGATGACATGATAAAGATTAATCGTGCATGGCATACTAGACAAGATCAGGTGTCTTCTTTTCATGTGGGTATGAGCAAAGAACAGTTGGAAAAAGATTAAGAGAGGGATGAAAATATGGCTAAAATAATGACCCAATTGGACTTGCTTTCTAAGCATGTCATGGGAGGACTTAAAGCTATAAATGCTGTTGGCACAAGCGTGGGACAATGTCCATAAGATACCAAGTTTTAGAGAATATACAACGAGAAAGTACAATGCTTAGAAAATCAAGTGGGGGTTCTCACCCAAACTACCAATGACAAGGTGGGAACCAAGGTTGGAACAAGGAGCGAGATATAGGTTGGAAAGATTGGAGAGGTGGAAATTGGAGAGAAAGGGAGGCTAAGAAAGATAGGTACATTCCTCCTCATGATCGTCCAAGGCCAAAGGAACCAGTTGGACCGGAGGGGAACAACACTGAGGAAATGCTAACAAGTATCTTCAACAAGGTTGAAGGGTCCGACAAATTGTTGAAGGATTTGAAAAATGACTTCTCCACTTTGACTTACATAGTGACATCTCATTCAGTGTCAATCAAACAGCTTGAAACTCAGTTTTTCAACTCTCCACTCATCTCAATCCAAGACAAAGGGAGCGCTACCTAGTGACACCATCTCAAATCCCAAAAATGATTGTTGATGAAGTAAAAACTATGTCATGCCACGACGTTAAATAAGGCGGTTCTTGGGAGGCAACCCAAGTTTGTTTTGTTGTTTTCAATAACATGTGTTGTAAGTGCAGGTGGAAGAGAAGTCAATGTGTGAAAGGTTATTTAGGCGATGCAAAGATTATGTCGGTGATTCACCGAATGCAGTGAGAAGACATCTTCATGTCCACCTTCTGGGCTGAAAGAAATTTAAAAAGTATACTGTCAACTTAGGCGATCTGAGCTCCAATTGGCGATCCACCATAGTGCACTAAGCGGACTCCATCGGGTTTGCTAAATCAGCCTTCAAGTTTGGTATCCGTTTAGGCCTCATCGGCAAGCTTTAGCTCCTTTGGTGATCCACTGAACGCATTCAGTGATGTTAGTCGCAGATCACTAAGCGTGCCTGGCATAAATAGGCCTAGAGTCTTTTTAAGTTAAGAAAGAAACCCTTTCATATCATTTTGCTCATTTTCCCTCCTAAGCTCCCAGTACCCTCATTTTAGTGTTTGAGTACCTCTTGTGTGTGATTTTGAGTTCTTGGAATGCGTTGGATTGCTTGCATCGTGACCCTAACCCTATTTCCCTCATTTTTTATGTTATGTTAATATCTGAGGTTGGTGTTCAATTTTGGTTTTATCATTTGTGCTGAAATGTGTGCTATTTGATGTGGGCTTAGTGCCATTTGAAATATATTGTTGTTTAATTTGCTTGGGTAATGCTAAATAGATCATATTGAACTATGATCATGAGAAAGATAGTTCATTTTGTGCCCAAAACTGCTAAAATTGCTTATGTTGGTAAAATGTGAAATTGAACCCTTGTATGTGTTGGGTTTTTGTTGAATTTCGTATGGGTGAAGTCTGATTAGCCCAATGTTGCTTCAATTGCATAATTTTGCCCAATAATAGATGGAGTGATGACTTTCTAAAGGGCAAATCATCATTTTGAGTAAAACATTTTGATATTTGGGAGAAGTTTGAGTACCCATGGGTAGAAAAAACATGTGGGTTGATTGTAGACTTAATTGGGAATTGGTTATTGTTGAGTATTGTGGTTTGATTTTATGAAAATGGGTACTAGGATGAACACTACCTATTTGGCGGGCTTGTCTTAGCTCGCCAAGGCAGTTAGGCGAATCGCCGAGTAAGTCTCAGCTCACCTTTCTTGCTTGAATATGTGACCAAGGTACTGTCCCATTTGAAGGGCTTGTCTTAGTGCACCGAAACCCATTCGGTGTATTACCAAGTGGGAGTGGACATTACCCTTTGTGCATGTTCTTTTTAATTTGGCACTCTCACTTTCGGCGGACTTGTTTTAGACCGTCGAAACCAATTTGGTGAATCACCGAGTTGGAGATGACTCCGCTTATTTTGCCTGAGTTCAATATCATTGTGCACTGTCAACTTCGGTGAGCTCAGCTGAGCTCACCTAACCTGTTAGGCGGACCGCCTTCCTAGTAGGCGAGCCTCAGAACAAAATTTTTTGAATTGTATTTCTTGTGGGTTTGATTTCAACTAACCTTCACCGAATCTATGTTTGTATGATTGTGCCTTGTTGGAAATGGCTAGAACAAAAGGCAAGAAAGTTGTCACATCCGATACAGAATCGATAGAGAATTCTCTCTTCCTCTTCCATTTAAAAGGCATAGGGGATATCTATCAACGAGCCCTTTGCGGCTCCACACCAACAACAAACCACTCTACACTCCTCTATGCATGTGAGTTAGAAACCTAAGAAGGTGGTTGCTAGAAAAAGAACAGACGTCAGGTCCAAGTTGGTTTAGCCTCCTCAGGCTCAAGCACTCACCTCTCATGTTCTCCCAGTTATTGCTCTAAGGGCCCTTAACAGGCTCAAGACTGCTTGAGAACGCACAATCCTTGAGGAGAGACGACTCTCCATTGATGGTGTCATGAGAAACTACCCATCTATCTTAGATACGATTCAGTTTCACAAGTTTGAAGGATTTACAAAGTCTCAACGTCCATATGTTCTAACATGGGTGCAAGAGTTATACACGACTTATGCACAGGCCTTGCCAAAGAAGAGGAAAGGCATAGTTTGGAAGCCCATGAATGAAGTTGATGTGTGTGACAAGATGGTACAATGCCATGCAAGTGCAATCAACACTGCCCTAGGCACTCCAAAAAATTAGGCTGATATGTTTACGATGCATATGCATCATGATCTCAACACTCTCAAAGGTTAGTTAGCACCACTTATTTCCAATACTTCTCCTTCATGGATGGCTGATGGTGTGAGAATAGAGAAGAAGGATATGAATGTTGGGGCCCGATACTGGTTTGGTTTTATAAGAAGCAATATTATGCCTTCATAAAATGAGTCCATCCTCCGGCACCCAAAGGCTATTTTAGTTGGTATAATTATTGATAGAGAGAAGATTAATGTGCGATCGATCATTGCTGATGAGATATTTATGAGGGCCAGACAAGAGCTACAATGCCTTTCATTTCCAGTCTTGATCGCACAACTATGTGAAGATACAAGAGTTTCCTTTAAGGGAAAGACTGATGTGAGGATCACCCTAGCCTTCTTCAATGAAATCTAGAAGATCGAGGCTGACTACTTATGGGATGATGTATCTTGGAGGAAGCCGTCACCACTTGACATTACGCTCGTGGTTGATTCTACTGCCCTTGAGCTCGAGACCACTCCATCCGCTCTTTCTGTGCAGCAGTCAGGTATACCCTAGCCTTGATCAGTACCATCTTCTTCCACTTCTATTACTGCTACACCTGGCCCCACTCCTATCCCCCAACACCCCTTGACCTAGGCCATGCTATACCAAATGGGCAATATTACCAGTCTGCAGATGTGAGGGCAGCTAGGGTTGAGAAGAAGACAGCTAAGTTGATTGATCAGGCGATTGAGACTGCTTTGGCCCCTTTGAGAGATAGGTTGGCTCAATGCGAGGTGACTATTGAGGCACATGGTGTACGATTGGATAACCTTACGGTGAGGATGGAAGCTCGAGAGAAGGTAGAAGGTAGTTAAGATACCTTTACAGAGATAAGGGCTACGATAAGTTATTTGAGGGTTGATGTAGACCAACTCAGGTCTATATACATATTTATGTTGTAGGGCAAGGTTCATTTGCCCGATGCGCCCAAGACTGTGCCTACTTCTATGCTGAGTGTTAAGGTTCCTTCTAGTGTGGCTGAGCAGCCGAGTGTGGTTGGTTCCACTGTTGATGATACTGTAGCTTTTGATGCTGATGGCGATGAGGAAGAAAGGGCCGATGATGATTTGGCCTAGGAGATAGACGAAGAGGAGATTCAGAGAGAGGAGGATGAGTAGCAGATTGCATTCACACTGATGGAGCTGCAGGATCTTGTGGAGACGATGCTCCATGCTACATTGGAGAGATCCCATAAGGAGACCTCCACAGTTGGCACCAGTGGAGTCTCTTCAGACTCCACCATTTCTCCTGTTGATGTGCCGAGCACTGATGCTCCGGTGGAGCCTACTTTGCTGCTTCCCGTGATCACTTTGCTGGGCACTGATGCCCATGATGATGCCACTCCTCCTGAGACTCCTGATGCAAGCACTCCATAGGCATAGCCTGTCAGGGGTACCTTTATCTCTCCTCTTGTACTCAGTATTTTATTTTGCATTAAGGACACTGTTGTTTTATTTTGGTGGGGTGAGGGGACTTGTGCCAATATTCCCTTTTTGGTTATATTTTGTTATTTTCAGCTTTATTTTTGGATAATTGTAGTATTTTCTTATTTTGGTATTTTATTATAGTCGTTTTGATGGTTTAGCTCATTTTCTCTCTCCATTTTCATTTTCCCCATGAGTTTTGGAAGTCTTTGAAATGCTTGAGTTTTCATTGATAATGTTAGAGGATCCATTTTGTTCAATATCGAGGTCTTGAATAGTACTCATGATGAGCAGTATGTTTAGTGTTGAAATTGTACGAAGAAATTAGTTTAGTTGCACTTTTGAATGATCTGTTTGAATTTTGTGGTGACTAGCTGCATTTTGATGTGAGCCTTGCAAGGAACATCACACATAAGCTTTTGATCTTCTCGGGCTATGCTAAATATTTGTGTTTGAAGTGCCTTGTGTGGTGAGGTTTTGTTTGAAATCTTGCTTGAGAATCCTAGAATTTTCCTTGTTAGTTCAATTGTCTAAATTTTGTAAATGCAAAAAGTGATCATGGGCACAGATTTTGAGAAAAAACCCAAATGCCTATACCTTTTGTGACTACCTTGTGAGGGTGTGCAACCATCTTGGTACCATTTGAGCCTAAACCATTTGTTGACAACCTTGTAAAACCTCTTGAGCTAAATTATCCCTAACTTCTCACCCATAATTCCTTTTTGAGGCATTGATTTGCTTGAATAGCCAACTTAAACCAAAAACCTAATTTGGGGTGTGTAAAGGGAGGGGGAAAGAAAGCCAAGTGGAAGGAAAACTGAGAAAAGAAACTCAACTTTGAAATATATTGCAAAAAGATGGAACCCCTCCTTATAAAAAAAAGGTGATGAGCAAAGATTTAAAAATTAAAATGAAAAATAAAGTGTGGGGAAGCAAAAGGGGTATCTTATAAAATAATTCACGAGTTGAAGTTTGAGTTTCCAAGTGAAAAGAATGAAAAGAACTTGAGAAGAGGTGAAAAAGATTACTACAATGCTTTAAAAAGGTGAAATCGCTAAGCCAAATTAACCATACCTTAACCCTCAGCCCCATTACAAGGCTAAAAAACCCTTGAGATCTTGCATTAACTAGGTTGTGCAATGATTGAAAAATATGTGCAAACCTATGGGATGAAGCTTGCATGTATTTCTCTTTTGGAGAGTGAGAGTTGTATTGATTCCTAACTTCGTTATTCATTTGTTTGTGAGAGCATAATCGTTCTTGATACGAGGGCACTTGAATGCATTTGTTGAAACATGGTGTTGCATAAGTGAAGAAGCAATAGTGAGCTTGGGCTTAAATCGATACCAGCTAGTCTTCATTTGAAGCCTTTTGATTATGATTGACTGTTGCATTTACTTGAGAATAGTCTTGTAATGACACTTGCATACTGGCTCTCATTGAGAATGGTAGTAGTCACCCTAGTTGAACTAATTGTGTTCTTGATTTACTTGAGGACAAGTAAAAGTTTAAGTTGGGGTGTTGATGAGTGGTAGATTTGCACTCATTTGAGGCCTATTTAGTTCAATAATTAGTATCCTCAATGCCTAATTATGTCATTTTCTGATATATTTTGATGATTTGCACCTATGAAGGCTAAGGGAAAAGGCAAGGATGAATACTAGAAAGAAAGGCCAAAAACATTAAAAGAAGTGCAAACTCCACATTGTTGATCGCAAAACCAAAAGGACAGATCACCCAACTGCGACGACCTTGCCTAAAGTGACAGTACTTAGAGTTGAAAATGTCAAGGAAGGATTGATGAACTGAATCATGAATCAGAGACTCGCCGAATGAAATAGGAAAAGTGAATGATCATCACCGAAGGTGACTGGGCGTAGATAAAATACGAAGGCTTAAAAGGTGAACAAAGGTGGTACTCGACGATTCACCGAATGTGAAAGGTAGACTTGACGCTGACTGAGGCTCAAACGCCTGAAGCCTAAAGCAAAAGAAAAGCTAGCTAAGGAGCAGACGATGATCCACTGAATCAGCTTGGCGAGCCTGACTAACGTCACTGAAGTGGTCACACTGTGAATATTAAGCCAAATTTTGGAAAACTATAAATTGGCCAAAGGAGAGAGAAATAAGGAGACTTTGCCGAAAAACCACTTTTAGAAAGACTATGGAGAGAGTTCCTTATTTTGTATGAGCTTTGAAACTCTTTGTTTGGGATTTTAACTATTTTATTCTTGAATTTGACAAATTGAGGTTGAAATCAAATTGGGTGTTGAATATAATCGCTTGATTTCATCACATCCATGGCTGCTCTCATGATAGGTAAAGTTTCTTTCCATTTTTGTGATGGGTGGCTAAAAATCCCAAATCTAGGGGTGTAATTATGGGATTTTGTATTGATTTAATGTAGTGGGTATTGTGTTGTGACTTATTTTATGTCTATTCATTCATGGATTTAGGCTAATTAGCATGGGGTTAACTTATGCGTTAAGTGTCACTACCCGATTTCTCGAATCATGATAGCGCCTACCAAACCACCAGTAGGCCGGCCTAAACCCTATCCAGAAACTTAGCAGTAATGGGACTACGGGTGGAAACTAATATCAACTAAGCGGAAGCAATAAATACAACACATAAAGAAGGCTGAAGCGAAACCAAACTATATTTACAAGACATCTCCCAAAATCTGGAAGTCACAAGTACAGAACTACTACCAAGAGTACAAGTCTCAAAAGTGGACCACGGAAACAAACTGTCTCAAAAACAAAAGACAAGTCAAAATATAAATACAGAAGGAGACAGGTAATCCCAGAATGCCATGTGCTCACCCTAGTCTCCTGAACTGATAGCTGCAGGCTCGATCTCAATGCTGATAAATGGTGCTCGGACCTGCATCACGAAAACAAATGCAGAGTGTAGCATGAGTACCAAAACAACAGGTACCCTGTAGGCATCATAGGCCGACTAAGCAGGAAAGGTAAAAATAGGCAGACAAGATAGAATCAGCACAAACAGAGGTCAACGGAAACAGGAACAGAGAAACCAGAAAGCAAACTAAGAACAACTAAGCTAAACCCAGCTGAGCCCCCCATAAGACTTGTTGGGCACACTCGTGCACAAGTTTAAATAAAACCGGAACGGACCCCCATAAGCCCGACAGGTATACAGAAGAGCTATTATATAGAAATGAAGGGAAAACACAATTCCAGAAGCCTCAACACCCATGGGTCCCGGTCCCAAAAAGATAACACCTGGGCCTCCCCAATTATCAGTCACGAGTTGGAAATACTCATCAGCCTTGAGCTCCAACAATACTTGGGCCCTGCCCAATCATCAGTCTTGAGCTGGAAATGCCAGACTCTAATCGGGTAACATCAGCCTCGGACTGGAAATCAAACCTCTCGCTCAATAGCCTAGCGCTGGAAACACCGGCTCCAATCGGGTAACGTCAGCTGCACAATTGGGACTAGTAGCCTATAAGCAATGACCTCGTGCTGGAAATACCCGGCTGTAATCGTGTAACGTTAGCTGCAGATCGGATGCTAGAAACCTACCCCCGACAGCCAGCACTGGAAATACTGGATGCTAACCGGGTAACGTCAGCTGCGTACTGGAGCTAACAACCTCGAACCGGATAAAGCCACCAACAAACAAACAATACAATGCATGGCTAAACACCACAGGCCGCCACCCTCACAAGGATATCAACCGAAGGCTCCTAGCCTAGCACACTCCAACCGTCAATCGATGCAACAGTGACATCTTACGACAGCATCCCAGAATCGCAGAAATAGGGGAGAAAGTATCGGAAGGTCTGAAAGCCACGAAAACGCCTAAACTAAGGCTCAACTATCAGACCCAAGTCTGCTATACTAGTCTACAAGGACCTAGTCCATCCGAAACGACGTCGGATACATACTCAAGTCAACAGGTGCATGGGACTAAGGCAATACTATCCTAACCTATTCTAAGGCCGAAACAATCACATAAACCAATAGAAATCAACAGAAATCAAGCAATTATCCCGAACGCACACATGTATCAACAGATAACCACCCAACAGATAATCCACAACAAATTAACAACAACTCAAGCAAACAACTCAACCTAAAGCATGGTGCCAATCTCGAACAGCCCAGAAATCAAGTCAAAACGAAGAAAATTGGAGAAGAAGAACATAAGTACTAGCTACCCACCCCAGATTCACACACATCAGCCAATATTTATGCATTCAAGCTCAATCTAGAAAGAAGGGAAGTCGTAACCTACTAGAAAGCTGATCACGCGCGCTCCAAGTCACTCTGCCAGAGCTTTTCCCTTCCGAACGGCCTCAGACTGCTGCCACGCTATCAAAAATAGAATCACAGCGTCAATATAGTCGTTTAGACACAAAAATCATCAAATTCGAAGGCAGATCAATTCAGAATCAAAATCGAGAATGTGGGACCCGCTTCAAATTTTCTAGAATTGACTCCGTGAAGAGGTCTCAAATCCTCTCTCGAACTTGTATTCCAAAATGGAACACTCATCGGGGCTCGGATCAACTCCATTCAACTCAAACAAGAAACGTAAAACTTTACATCAAATAGGCTTAAGCTCGCAACTTACGCGTCAAATTCACGGAAAATGAGGTACACCCAACGCAATCCAACCACTAAACCACGAAGCCAATGAGATTCTGAACGCTTGAGACTTCGAATCACTGAAATTGACAACCGAGGAGGGAGATATGAATTTTTGAAGATTCACCAAAATGAGCCTCGATCTCTTTAAATAAACACTGCAACCCGCTCTTCTCTGTGAACGCGGCCCCCAGGCCCCGCGAATGCGACCCCAGGCCCGCGAAAGCAGAGGCAAACCTGCAACAGCTCCATGAACATGGTCCCAAACCTGCGAATGCGGAGAACAAGAAAACCTCTACCCCACAGACCTCCGTAAATGCAAAGAACCTTTCGCGGACGCGGAGCACAAGGTCACAGACCTCCGCGAACGTGGAGTAACTCCCGCGAATGTGGAGTAACTCCCGCGAATGTGGAGCACAGGACCCCAAACCTCTGCGAACGCGACCTCATGCCCGCGAATGTGGAGCACAAGGTCATAGAGCGTCTGCAGATGACAACTGCAACAACTGAGTTTTGGACAACTCCAAAACTCTGACGGGGTGCTCGGAATTCGTTTCGAACCCCGTGCACGCAAACGAGATATGCTACCCCCTTGAATTTGACGTTCCGAACTCAATGGCGTAGTTGAAATTTTCATACGAGGTCATTTCAACATAAAGTGGGTCCCACACCAAATGTGCCATTTTAGGAAATTTTCACTAGCGGCCTTGAATTTTGATCGGAAGCTCTCGGAGGTTTTCGAAGAGTCATTCTAGACCAAACTCGGTATTTCGGAGCTAACTGTGGTGATAGAATTTTATCCAAGCACGTTTACCAAGAATGTTGACCAGAGTCAACTTTAAGCCAAATTTCGAAGGCTAAAGAGCTAAGTGGCCCCAAAATCACACCGGAAGCCCCGGGAATTGGGCAAACCATGCTTCTAGCCTAATTTGGCAGCTCTAGAGCTGATGAAATCGTCAAAATTCCCATTTGAGGTCATTTACCTGAAGTTATGACTGAAATCAACTTTTCAAGGTTAAAAAGCTCCAAAACAAGAAAACAAACATAAAAACCAAACGGATGACCAGGCGACTGAGCAGTCAGTGCCAGCAAGTCATAAATGACTTGGTGTTGCTATAGGAACGCTCTAAATGACGTAAAGGAGGCACTAACACAAAAATGACCTAGAGGGTCATTATTACATCCACTACTAAAAGGACTTTTGTCCTCGAAAGTAAGAGTCAAGAAGTATCTGAGGGCTCAAATAAGCTGGGGAACTGCTCCCGTATCTCCCTCTCAGTCTCTCAGGTATCCTCCTCAACTGGACGGTGACTCCAACGGACCTTAACTACAGGAATGGCTCTCGATCTCTACTGCCTCACATCTTTAGCCAAAATAGCAACTGCCTCCTCAATATAGGTCAGGCGATCATCCAACTCAATGGCATCATTTTGGAGCACAAGAGACTCATCTGGAACATACCGGTGCAACATCAAAATCTGAAAAACTGGATGAATAGCAGAGAATGCTGGAGGTAAAGCTAACTCGTAAGCCACCTCACCAACTGCCCTCAAAATCTCAAAAGGCCCAATATACCTAGGGCTAAGCTTGCCCTGTCTCCCAAATCTCATCACGCCCTCCATGGGCGACACTCGGAGGAATACTCTATCACCCACGACAAATCTCAACGGTCGATGCCTACTGTCTGCAAAACTCCGCTGTGTACTCTGAGCCGTCCTGAGCTGATCCTGAATCAACCTCACATGAACAATGGTCTCCTGAAACAGATCTTTCCCCCTCGGCCTAGGCTCTGTAGACTGGAACCAACCAACTGGAGTGCGACAACGCCTACCATATAAGGCGTCAAATGGGGCAATCTGAATGCTGGAATGGTAGCTGTTGTTGTACGCAAACTCCGCCAAATGCAAGAACTGATCCCACTGACCTCTAAAATTCATAACACAGGCCCGCAACATAT
Source organism: Solanum appendiculatum (assembly GCA_018342035.1). Taxonomy (NCBI): domain Eukaryota; kingdom Viridiplantae; phylum Streptophyta; class Magnoliopsida; order Solanales; family Solanaceae; genus Solanum; species Solanum appendiculatum. The sequence continues at coordinate 145,378 of JAGDQO010001485.1, forward strand.
GCTCAAGAACCTAGATAGTACGCTTTGACTGGCCATCTGTCTGTGGGTGAAAAGCGTGCTAAGATCGATATGGGTGCCCAAATCCTCCTGAAACACCCTCTAGAAGCTAGAAGTGAACTGTGAACCCTGGTCTGAAATGATAAAAATAGGCACACCATGAAGATGGACTACCTCTCGAATGTAGATACGAGCTAACCTCTCAGCATGGAAGGATGAATGAACAGGTATGAAGTGTGCTGACTTGGTCAATCGATCCACGATGACCCAAATGCTGTAAACACCTCTAGAAGTCCGTGGAAGCCCCACAAGGAAGTCCATGGTAATACGCTCCCACTTCCACTCAGGAATGGGAAATCTCTGCAACTCTCCACCAGGCCTCAAATGCTCGGCCTTCACCTGCTGACAACACAAGCAGCGGGACACATAGTCTGAGATGTCCCTTCTCATACCGCTCCACCAGTAGTGCTGCCTCAAATCATGATACATCTTAGCTGTGCCCGGATGGATAGAATATATAGAGTCATGGGCCTCGCTAAGGATCAGCTGGATCAAATCACCAACTCTAGGAACACACAAACGGTCAGCAAACCTCAAAACCCCATCTGGATCTAGGGTAACTTGTCCGGCATCACCTACCAAAACTCTATCTCTGAGTGCCACCAATGCCTGATCCTCAAACTGATGACTACGGATCTGATCAAGTAGAGATGACTGAACCCCCACATAAGCTAACACTTGGCTGGAATCTGAAATATCAAGCCTGATCATCTGATTGGATAAAGACTGAATGTTCATAGCCAAGGGTCGCTTCGAAACATAAAGGAAGGCTAGACTACCCATACTCCCTGCCCTCCGACTCAAGGCGTCTGCTACTATATTAGTCTTGCCCGGGTGGTAGAGAATAGAGAGGTCATAGTCCTTTAGGAGCTCAATCCAATGACGCTACCTAGAATTAAGATCCCTCTGGGTCATAATTTACTTAAGGCTTCGGTGATCGGTATAGATCTCACAATGAACTCCATAAAGGTAATGCCTCCAGATCTTAAGCACGAAAACTACCGCTGCCAACTCCAGATCATAAGTGGGGTAGTTGCGCTAATGTAACTTAAGCTGCCTTGATGCATAAGCAATAACCCGGCCTTGCTGCATCAGAACACAACCCAAACCAACGCCGAATGCGTCACAATAAACCGTGAAGCCCTCGCCCTCAACTGGAAGAGTCAATATAGGAGCGGTGGTAAGCAACTCCTTAAGCCTCAGAAAGCTCTGGTCACACTCCTCCGACCACACAAAGGGAACGTCCTGGTGAGTCAACCGAGTCAGAGGTGCTACTATAGTGGAGAAACCCTCGACAAAGCACCTTTAGTACCCTGCCAATCCGACGAAGCTCAAAACCTCAGTCACAGAAATGGGCCTAGCCCAATCACGAATAGCCTCAATCTTCACTGGATCCACCATAATCCCATCCTTGGACACCACGTGCCCCAAGAATGCTACGGACTCAAGCCAAAACTAGCACTTTGAGAACTTGGCATACAACCGATGAGCTCTCAAAGTTTGGAGCACTATCCTCAAATGCTGCTCATGCTCACCATGGCTCAGCGAGTACACCAGGATGTCATCAATAAAGACTATGATGAAGAAGTCCAAATATGGCCTGAATACACGAGTCATCAAATCCATGAAGGTGGCAGGGGCATTAGTCACACAAAAAGCCGACACATATGAATAAGTAGAACCAGGGTCAAATAAGGCTGAAGCGGACTGATGGAATAAAAGAACTATTCTTGTGATCACATCATAGGATGCCTCGGTCTCTACTCTAGCTGGAGCTGCATATAAATGACCCTGGGCACCTCTACCCGCGCATCCACTCGACCGCATGTCGTGCCTCCCCGGGAACCTTCCCGAGCACCCTGTTGCTGACCTCCTCCCCTTGCTGGAGATGCTACCACTGAAACCGGTCTCACCGCCTGAGGAGCTGGTAAAGCTGACCTAGAAACAGGGCACTCCCTAGCCCAATGACCAAGCTCCCCACAAGTGAAACAACCCTTGGACGATCTGCTCACCGCTGAAGGCCGCCCACCCTAACCTGATACACCTGACTAGAAACCACCTAGGCCCTGACTTTAGCTGGCACTATGCCCACTCTGACGGTGTTGGTCACCATTTGAGATCTATAACGCTGCCTGATATGGGCGACTAGACTGGTTTGACTGGAACCCCTGATGAACCCGATCTCGGGTATCCCTCGGCTTGCGATGACCCCCACTAAAGTTATCTCTGACCTAGCTCTCTTGCCGCTGCCCCTATGGGCCTCCTGATGGAGCTGCTCGATAGCGTGGGCATGGTACACCACATCCAGAAATGAACGGCCCACTGATAACATAGACTGCGACTCAATCCTCAACTACAGCCTCAAGCCTTTGACAAAGCATTGGACCCGCTCCTCCTCTGTAGGAAAAATCATGGTTGCATGATGAGACAACTCCAGAAACCTAGCCTAGTACTCCAATACTATCATGGAGCCCTGCTCACACCTCAAAAAATCATCACGGAGTTGATCCCTAACACTCTGTGGAATATATCTAGCCAGGAAGGCCTCAGAAAACTCCATCCACGATATCGGTGGTGACCTTGCTGGCCTGGTCTCTATAAAGGAATGTCACCACTATCTGGCCGATTCGTCTAACTGATAAGCCGTGAAGTCGGCTCCTCTGAACTCCACTAACCTCAACGTCTGTAGTCTCTCCCTGCAAGTGGTCTTGAACTCATGGGCATCCTCCCCCCACAGCCCCGGAGAACCTCGGCAGTGAAAGTCTAAGAAACACCCCGAGCATCTTCTGCTCTCGCAGAGGCATAACCCCATCCAAAGGGTCTAGCTGAACCACGACCGGTGCTGGGGACTGGTGAACCTCTAGAGTCGCTACCACAGGCTAGCCCTACTGTGCTGGAACCGGCTCTGGGACTGGTGCTGGGGCTGGCTGTTGCTACTGCATACCCCCGATAGCAACTAGGATCTGGGAAAGTATGCCCTAAAGATTTGAGGCGACAACTAGTATGGGCGGTGGCTGGGCTGGTCCCGGCTCTACCGGCTGAGGAGGAATCTGATCCACCTGAGGCTCCGGGTCTGGCTCTGGAGTCCTCGTTCTATCGCGACCTGGTGCCGCAGCACCACCTCGACCTCGAGGTCGGACTCCACTGGCGTGCGAGTCATCTTACAACAGAGTGAAGCAAGTGAGATTTCATGAAACCAATCAGACACAACGCACGAACATGAATCAAAACAAGAAAACCTGCTATGGACACCCTGTAGCCTCCTGCTATGGACACCCTGTAGCCTCCTGAAGATAAGTCACGGATGTCTCCTAGCCGATCCTCAAGACTCTACTAGATTCTAGTTCTGTACAAGTGAGATCAACGAACTTGGGGCTCTGATACCAACTTGTCACGACCTGATTTCTCGAGTCGTGATGGTGCCTACCAACCCACCAGTAGGCCAACCAAACTATTCCGGAACTTAGCAGTAACGGGACTAAGGGTGGAAACTAATCTTCGAATAAGCGGAAGCAACAAATACAACACATAAAGAAGGCTGAAGATAAAACCAAACTATGTATATATACAAGACACCTCCCAAAACCTGGAAATCAAAAGTACAGAACTACTAACAAGAGTACAAGTCCCAAAAGTGGACCACAAAAACAAACTGTCTCGAAGCAAATGGCAAGTCAAAATATAAATACAGAAGGAGACAACTAATCCCAGAATGCCATGTGCTCACCCTCGTCTCCTGAACAGACAGCTACAAGCTCAAACTCAATGCTTAGAAGTGATGCTCGGACCTGCATCACAAAAATAGATGCAGAGTGTAGCATTAGTACCAAAACAACAGGTACCTAATAGGCATCATAGGCCGACTGAGCAAGAAAGGTAAAGACAGGCAAACAAGATAGAATCAGCACAAATAGAGGTCAACAGAACGGAAGTAGAGAAAGTGGAAAGTAAACAAGAAAAACTAAGCTAAACTCAGATGAGCCCCCATAAGACCCGCTGGGCATACTCGTGTGCAAGTTTAAATAAAACCCGAACGGACCCCCATAAGCCCGACAGGTACACAGAAGAGCTATTCTACAGAAACAAAGAAAACCCAACTCCAGAAGCCTCCACACCCATGGGTCTCGGACCCAAAAATATAGCACTTGGGCCCCACCCAATCATCAGTCACGAGCTGGAAATACCAGACTCTAACCGTGTAACGTCAGGCTCAAGCTGGAACAATACCTGGGCCCAGCGTAATCATCAGTCACAAGCTGGAAATACCGGACTCTAACCGTGTAACGTTAGTCTCGAACTAGAAATCACACCTCTCCCTCAACAGCCTAGCGCTAGAAATACCAGCTCCAATCGGGTAACGTTAGCTGCGCAGCTGGTACTAGTAGCCTACAAGCAACGACCTCATACTGGGAATACCTAGCTGCAATCGTATAATGTCAATTGCAGACCAGATGCTAGCAACCTACCCCTGACATCCTAGCGCTAGAAATATCGGATGCTAACTAGATAACGTCAGCTGCGTATTGGAGCTATCAATCTTGAACCAGATAAAGCCAACAACAGACAATACAACACAAGGCTAAACACTATGGGCTGCCGCCCCCACAAGTATATCAACCAAAAGCTCCCAGTCTAGCACAATCCATCCGTCAATCGGCGCAATAGCAACATCTTTCGACAGCACCCCAGAATCGCAGAAATAAGAGAGAAAGAATTGAAAGATCTGAAAGCCATGAAAACACCTAAACTAAGGCTCAAGCTATCAGACCCAATTCTGCTATACCAGTCTACAAGGACCTAGTTCATCCGAAATGACGTCGGATACATACTCAAGTTAATAGGTGCATAGGACTAAGACAATACTATCCTAACCTATTCTAAGTCCGAAACAATCACAGAAATCCAGAGAAATCAACAGAAACAAGGAAAATATCCCGAACCCATGCATGCATCAACAGATAGCCACCCAACAGATAATCCGCAGCAAATTAACAACAGCCCAAGTCAACAACTCATCCTAAGGCATGCTACTAATCTCGAACAGCCCAGAAATCAACTCTGAACAAAGAAAATCAGAGAAGAAGAACAGAAATACTAGCTATCCATCCCAGATTCACACACATCAACCATCATTTACACATTCAAGCTCAATCTAGAAAGAGGGAAAGCCGTAACCTACCAGAAAGCCGATCACGCGCGCTCCACATCACTCTGCCGGAGCTTTTCCCTTCCAAACAGCCTCAGACTGCTGCCACGTTATCAAAAATTGAATAACAATGTCAATACGGTCGTTTAAACACTAAAATCATCAAATTCGGAGACAGACAAATTTCAGAGTCAAAATTGGGAATGTGGGACCCGCTCTAGATTTTCCAGAATTGATTTTGGAACCCCGTGCACGCAAATGAGATATGGTACCCCCTCAAATTTGATGTTCCGGACTCAATGGCACAGTCGAAAATTTTATATGAGGTCGTTTCGACAAAAAATGGGTCCCATACCCAATGTGGCATTTTAGCCAATTTGCACCGGAGGCCTCAGATTTTGATCGGAAGCTCCCGGAGTTTCTCGAAGAATCATTCTAGACCAAACTCGAAATTTTGGAACCAACCGCGCTAACAAAATTTTCATCTGAGCATGTTTACCAAGAATGTTGAGCAAAGTCAACTTTAAGCCAAATTTCAAAGTCTAAAGAGCTAGCTGGCCCCAAAATCACACCGAAAGCCCCAGAACTCGGGAAAACCATGCTTCTAACCTAATTTGGCCTCTCCGGAGCTGATGGAACCTTCAGAATTTCCATTTGAGGTCATTTACCTGAAGTTATGATTGAAATCAACTTTTCAAGGTTCAATAGCTACAAAATAGGAAAACAAGCATAAAAACCAAACGAACGACCAGGCGACCGAACAGTCAGTGCCAACAAGTCATAAATGACTTGGGGTCACTACATGAATGCTCTAAATGGTAGAAAGGAGGCATTAACATAGAAATGACCTAGAGGGTCATTACAAAATAAGAAATAGATACCAAAGAGATTGTCCATCGGAATAACAAAGTCTTCAATGCTCAGATGCTAAAAATTAAGATTAAAACCTTAAAAACCCAATGTATAAGTTCAAAACCCTCTTCAAGAATGTTCAATAGCTCAAAGATATCAAAGTATGAATGACTCCTTCAATCTGGTTCAACCTGATATGTTTCTCTCTCTTCAAAAATCAATTTATATGTTTCCAAAAACTGCCCAACATTTCAGTACGTGGCACCATTCGGAAAAATTAGTCGGAATCGCCAAACGACTCGGTGATCCATCGATGTACTCCTTCTCACCCTTTTGGACTTGATTTCTGCCTCCACTTGTTCTGTTCATTTAGACGATTTGGGTTGACATCGCTGTTCCATTCGGTGTGTCACCAAATTTCCCTTTTGTTTACCGAGTTGGCTTAGTTCATGAGCCATTTCGCTGGAACTTTTGGCAAGCTAGAGGCTCACTGGGTGAGTCACCGAGTGGCTTTTGATAGCGATCACTTACTCATTTAATTATTTTTGTGAGTAATTTGAGCGTTATTAAAAAATAGTGCCGCTACCAGAGAGTGATTGCTAAGAATTTAGCTAGTGAAGTTAATTTGTGAATTTGTTTATTTGTAGTAGAATACCTTTACTTTTGGTATTGCTGTTGTGCCCCATTTGAAGGTTGAAATATTAGTGTAAATGGAAGTGACGATGCTAGTCACTATGGGAAAAATGATAACATTAGAGATATGGACAACATGCATATTAATATTGTCGAGAGTACAAGAGCAATCCGGTTACCTCCTACTAGTAGGAGAACTATGTTTTATGTAACTAGAACGATGTTGCAATTGCTCCAGATGAGAGGAATATTTGGAGGTCCTTCTCATGAAAACCCCATGAACATCTCCAGAACATTGTGGATGTTTTCGGGCCTTTCACTTTAAAGAATATTTCATAAGAGTCTATACGTTTGAGGTTGTTTCCTTCCTCCTTGGCGGGAGAAGCAACCAAGTGGTTGGCCAAATTACTACAAGACTACATAACTTCGCCGGAAGAACTATGTAAGGTGTTCGTTGAGAGTTTTTCCCTCCTTCAAAGATGGTGAAGCTAAGAAATAGCATCCAAAACTTCAAGAGAGTGGATGCTGAGCCTCTCCATGAAACTTGGTTGTGATTCCAAAAGTTAGTGTTAAAATTCCCAATACAAGGTTTTCGTGACAACTTGTTGCTACAATATTGCTATTGTAGCCTTGCTGACCAACTCATTCAAGGAGAGCTAATGTGACAACCATTTGATGTGGCAAAAATGTTTCTTGATGACATGACCAAGATAAACCGAGCATGGGATACTAGAGAGGATCAAGTGTCTTCTCTACATTTGGGTCTTACCAAGGGATAGGTGGAAAAGAACCAACAACGTGACGAGAATATGGCGAAGATAATGACACAACTTGACTCGTTATCTAAACATGTCATGGGGTGGATTCAAGTCGATGAAAGCAGTTGGTATGAGCAATGGGCATTTCCTGGATGATGTAAATTTTAAGGCATTGTACAATGAAGAAGTCCAATACACGGGGAATCAAATGGGGGGGGAGGGGTTCTCATTCAAACTATCCTAGACCGAGTAGGAAAAAAAGTTGGACTAAAGAGAGGGATAATGGCTTGAGAGATTGGTGAGACAGAGGAGGAAATTGGAGAGATCATAAGCATGACAAAGATAGGTACATACCATCTCATGATCGTCCCAAACCAAAAGTGCAAGGTGGACTGGAAGGGAATCAAACTGTGGATATGTTGACTAGGATCTTTAACAAGGTTGAAGGTTTCGAAAAAGTGTTGAAAGACTTGAAAAATGACTACCCCACTTTGACTCACATGATTATTTCCCACTCCATGTAAATAAAACAGTTGGAAACTCAGATGTGTCAGATCTCTGCTCATTTACATCTAAGGCAAAAAGAGACTTTGCCTAGTGATACCATCCCAAACCGCAAGAATGATTTTTGATGAGTGAGAACTGTGTCGTTCCATGACGTTAAATAAGGTACTTCTTGGGAGGCAACCCAAGTTTTCTTTATTGCTTTCAATAAAGTGTGTGTTGAGTGCAGGTTGAAAGGAAATAAAAAATTGAAAAGGACAAAGTGGGCGATGAAAATACTCATTCGGTGATCCACTCAGTGGGTTTGGCTGGCTTCTCTATGCTTTCCTTCTTGGCCAAGAATTTTCAAAAATGGTTCTGTCAAAGTCGGCATACATGTACCTATTCGGTGATCCGCTGAATGCCATTGGCGAGTAACATTGAGTCCTCCGAATTGAATTCCAAATTTGTGTATTTATACAGACATCATCAAAGAGCTTCATTTCCTTTGGTGAGTCATGTTAACGCTCAAGTGTTCTCCTTAAAACCAATTAAAAGGGCTAGCAGTCATTCTCAATAAAAACCCAATGAAAAGACGGGGTCGAATCCTACAAGGAACGGTATATCATAGAGAATTCTTATAAAAAAATTTGGATTGTAAAATTGCTCATTTGTAATAGTTAGAACAAGTGGGTGGATGATTCCACCAATTTAATAAAAAGCTTTGGTTATCAATTATCACAATTAAAATAAAATTTCAGAGAATTAACAAGCAATCTAGGGGTGCGGGGATTGGAAATTGATGTCACATAGGGGTAATTGTGCTGCTCTATAATGATGAACATTCATGAATAGGCTAGGTCATCTTCAATGACGCTAATCATCTTTCAATCTCAAAGCATCTATGCACATAATCTCCTTTCGGTCTCATCTATATGCTAATCTAAAAAACCCAATACCTAACTCTATTCTCTCCTTTGATGCATAAATAGTGCAAATAGATCCGATCCATAACCTCTATTTTCAAGCAAGTTACATACATCAAACCTAAATTGCTAGTGTTGGACTAATTACCCACTCCAATCAATCTCTTTCGAGCATTGACTAGAAATCGAAGGTAGAAATTAAGTTTGCAACCTTAACTCATAAATTAACCCAATGCTAATTAGCCCAAATTCATGTATGAACAACAACAAAATAGAGCATAGCACAATACCCACTACATTAAATCAACATCCAACCCCATAATTGCACCACTAAATCTTGGAGTTTTAGCCACTCATCACAAAAAGTAAAGAAAAATACCTTCCATAAAATAGCCATGGGTAATATGAAACTAAGCAATTCCAAGTAAACCCACTTTGGATTCAAGTTCAATTTATCAAATTCAAGAGCAAAGTTGAAAAACTCCCAAAAGTTAGAAAGTGTTCTTCACAAATGTTAAGTGTTTTCTCTCTCTAAAATTCAGAACTCTCAATTCTAGAATAAAATTGAAAATCTGAACTTTCTTCTTTATCTCATTTGGGCTATTTATAGTTTTCCAAAATTTGGCCCAAAAACTCAATGTTCATTTCCTTCGACGACGTTAGTCGGGCTCACCGAGTTCGTTCGGTGAATCGCCTCTGATACTCCATCTCACCTTTTCATGCTCTAGACTTTAAGTGTTTGAACCTTAGCCGGTGAACTCGTTTGAGCTTGCCTTTCACATTCGGTGAATCACCGAGTACCACCTTGGTTCGCCTTTCAAGCATTAAATTTTCACCTTATACTGTCACTTTCGGTGACAATCGGCAATGTCACCTTTCTCATTCGGCGCATCTCCTCCTTTGTTAGAGTTCGCCGACCTATTTTGATAGACACAAGTACTATGCATTGTCTTTTTGGGTGAGGTCATGCTTACTAGGAGGTCCACCTTCCCCGATTAGCGATCAACAATGTATAGTTTGCACTTATTTTTGTATTTTTGTCCACTCTTTCATTCATCAATCCTTTCCTTGTCCATTGACCTTCATTGCTGCAAATCATCAATATTTCATCAGAAAAGGAAAAAATTAGGCATTGAGGAGACTAATTGTTGAGATAAATAAGCCTCAAATGAGTGCAAATCTACCACTCATCAATATCCCCAACTTAAATTTTTGCTTGTCCTCAAGTAAATCAAGAACACAACTAGCTCAATAAGGGTGTCTACAACAGTACTCAATGAGAGATAACATGCAAGTGCCATTACAAGACTACTCTCAAGAACGTCTTACACTTAATCATGATAAAAAGCTTCAAATGATGACTAGCCGGTTTTAACACAAGATTAAGCTCCCTTTAGCTTCTTTTCTAATGCAAGACCATGTTTCAACAAATGCATTCAAGTGCTCTAACATCAAGAATGATTCCGTGCTCTCGCAAAGCAAATCAACAAGTGAATAAGGAATCAATGCAACTCTCACTCTCTCAAAAGGGAAATACATGCAAGCTTTGTCCGATATATTTGTCCATATTTTCCAATCATCACACAACCTAGTTCATGCAAGATCTCAAGGGTCTTTTAGGCTTGTATTGGGGCTGAGGGTTAAGGTATGGTCAATTTGGCTTGGTGACTTCACCCTTTCTAAGCATTGTTGCAATCATCTTTACCTCTTCTCAAGTTCTTTTCATTCTTTTCATTAGGAAACTCAAACTTTGATCTATCACTCAATTTATTCAGAATCCCCCTTTATTTCACTACTTCTCTTTTTCATTTCTATTTTTCCAACATATTTTCATCATAACGACTCTTTTCCTCTTTGTTTTTTATAAGGAGGGTTCCTTCTTTTTGTTACAAACTTCAAAGTTGAATCTCATCTCATCTTTCTTTGTCCTTCCCTTGGCTTTCATTCCTCCTTCCTTTACACACCCCAACTTAGGCTTTTGGCCTAAGTTGGCTATTCAAACATAACAATGCTTCAAAAATTTTTTTAGGTGAGAAGGTAGGGACAATTTGGTCAAAGAGGTTTACTTTTGGTTTCGCCAACAAATGGGTTTGGCTCAAATGGTGCCAAAAATGGATGCACACCCTCACAAGGTAGACACAAAAGATTATGGACATTTGGGTTTCCTCTTTGAATTGTTTTCAAAGATCACACCTCACATTCACCAAGATTTAAACAATTAAACTAACAAGACACATTCTAGGACTCCATACACATGCTTTCTAGTAAGATCTCACCACACATGGCTCTTCAAAATACATTCATTTAACACAACTTTAAAAGATCAAAAGCGTACGTGTGATTTTCATTGCAAGGCTCACATTAAAACGCAGCTAGTCAACAAAAGATTCATAAAGATCACTCAAAAGCGCAACCACATCGATTTCATTCTTGCAACATCAACACTATACACCAAGCTCATCATGAGTACTATTCACAACATCAATATTGAAAAATATCGATCCTTGAATCATTATCAATAAAAACTTCAAGCATTTCACGATTTTCAAAATTCATGGGGGGTTGCAAAATTGAGAGAAAATGAAAAAGACAAAAGAGATACATTAAACCAACCGAAGCACTATAATATAACAAAAAGTAAAGTAATACAATCATCCAAAACTACAAGAAGCAGAAACAAGGGGAATATTGTCACAAAGGCCCCTACCCCACCAAAAAAAAATAAGCAATGTCCTCAATGCGATAAAAATAAAGTATGGGAGGCTGAGTTAGATAGGTCCCCCGATAGGCTATACCTGTGGACTACTCTCATCTAGAGTCTCCAAAAAAGAAGCATCACCCTAGGCATAAATGCCCGACAATAGTTTCATTGGAGGCTGCATCAAAGACTCAACTGGGGCATCAGTGCCAAATACCACACTCAGAAGAATGGTGGAGTCTGAAGAGACTCCACTAGTACCAACCGCTGAAGTCTCCTGTAGGGATCTCTACAAGGTCACCTGAAATATTACCTCCTCAATCTCCTTCATCTCTGTCAGGGTCTGTGCAATCCCATGCTCCTCGCTCCTCAACTCCTCCTCGCCCGTCTCCTCAGCGACATCATCATTGGTCCCCTCAAAATCCTCATCAACATCAATGTCAATACTCGCAGTTGTCTCAGGCTGCACACTGGGAATAGGATCACCGCTGGGCATCTGAGGTGGCATGGAGGTAGTGCATCCAGTAGGGGGAACCTCACCCCATAGCATAGATATGTCTGTGGAATGCAATTGGGTCACGTCCGCTCACAAGGTAGTAAGCTCCTCTCTCATGGTGTCTAGTGCACCAGAACTACCCTTTCCCTTCTCTTGGGCCTCAAGTCTCGCAGTGAAGTTATCCAGCCTCACACCATGGCCCTCTAACAGCCCCTCACGCCTACTCACCTTGTCTCTCAATGGAGCCAAGGTTCTCTCAATAGCCTGATCAATGAGCTTGGGCTTGTTTGTCTCAACTCGTGAGACACTAACATCCACTGATCAGTCAAGGCTACCCATCTGATAAATCATCACTTGGGTCAAGAGGGGATGGGTGCTGGGAGTAAAGGTAGGTCTAACACCAGCATCAGCAGCAGATACAATAGTAGCAGGGGTAGAAGCCACAGTAGAAGAAGATGTACCTGCCTTCTCCATAGAAGGAGCAGCTGTGCTGGCCTCAACTGCTAGTGCAATAAGATCAACTATGGGCATTATGTCTGGTGGTGGAGCCTTCCTCCGTGCCGCATCATCCGATAAGCACTCAACCTCAATCCCCTTGATATCGCTGGAAGAGGCTGGGGTGATCCTCACATTTGTAGCTGCCCTGAAAGGGACTCCTTCCCTCTCGCACAGTTGTGTAATAAGGACAGGGAATGGGAGAGAGGTCTTCTCTTGCCTCACGCTCATCAGTATCTCCTCTGCAATAATGACTCCCACATGAATATGCTCCAAACCAATGATCGTGCCCACCAAGACCGCCTTGGGATGGTGAAAGATCGACTTATTTTACAAGGGCATGATATTACTGCTGATGAAGCCAAACAAGTATCGCGCTACCACATTCAAATCTTTCTTCTCAATTCGGGCACTATCAACCATCCAGGAGGTAGAAGAATTAGAAATCAGTGGGGCAACCACCCTTTCAGAGAGTCTAAGTCATGTCGCATCTGTAGTGAGTACATATCCGATTGAAATATCGATAACCCTAGTGCAGTGTTACTTGCCCTAGCATTGCATTGTACTTTTTTGCTGGGTACTTCCACTTCTTCAAGTGACTTCCAAATTGTACCCTTTCGCTTCTTTGGTAGGGTCTGAGCATATGTTGTATAGAACTCTCGCACCCAAGAAGGAATATAGGGGTTTCTTGGCTTTGTGAACCCCTCAAACTTGTGGAATTGAATGGTGTCCTAAATGGCTGGGTACTCGCTCATAACTCCATCTGTGGAAAGCTTATTCTCCTCTAAAATAATTCATTCTCCAGTAGCTTTGAGCCTATTGAAGGCTTTTGGAGCAATAGCCGGGAGAAATCTGAAAGTAGGTGTTTTTGCGGAGGCAGCCTGCACTAGTTTGGAATGGATCTCTGTCCTTTTCCTTACAAATCCCTTCTCGGGTTGCACCCTCACTTGGGTTGATTCTTGTGAAGTGCTAGGTTTCTGATGACGAGGAGCATTAGACGGCTCGTGCATAGAAACACCCTTATTTCTTTTAAGAAGAGGAGGAGGGTAGTCTATGTCTGATTCTATGTATGATGTAACCATGTTCTTACTTTTTCTTTTATCCATTACCTGTAAAGCACACATTCAAACATAGGATTTATGAAGGTTAGCTGAAATCAAACTCATTTTGAAACACAATTCAAAAAGTTTTCTGAAGCTCACCTAACGGGAAGGCGAATTGCCAAACAGGATCGACGAGCTCCGGTGAGCTCGCCGAATAGGCAGCAACAAAAATCTCAAGAATCAAGCATAAAGGGTGGAGTCAACTCCCACTCGGTGATATGCCAAGTGTGTTTCGGCAAGCTAAGACAAGTCCGCCAAAACTGATAGTGCATTTTGAAAAGAAACAGGCATCAAAGGCGATGTCCTCTCTCACTCGGTGATTCACCAAGGGAGTCTCAACTAACTAAGACAAGCCCACCAAATGGAACAGTACCTAAGGTCACATATATTCTAAAGAAGGTGAGCTGGGTCGTACTCGGTGATTCACCTAACTTCCTTGGTGAGCTAAGATAATCCCGCTGAATAGGAAGTATTCAGCCCAGTGCCTAATTTTTACAGCTAAACCCAACATAGGCAACAAAATGAATTCCCCAACGTAATTACAATCCAGCTATATGCTTATCTACCAATGGGTACTCAGACCTCCCCAAATATTGCTATGTATTGCTCGAACTGACGATTCACCCTTAAGAAAGTAGTCACCCTGTCTATCATTGGGAAAAATCATGAAATTTGGTCAACATTGGGTTACTCAGACTTCACCCACATCAAATTAGGCTTAGACCCAACACATATAATAGTTCAATTTTAAATTTCAACAAACACAATCAAGATTAGGATTCTTCAGGTACACATAGGCAAATAATTCATAAGCACAGTTCAATACGCACAAAAGAAAGCTACCCAATGAAATCTAACAATCAATATCACTTAATGGCGTCCAACCCACACCTATATTGCACTTTAAAGCATGAAATTCTCAAGAAATATTGAAAACGAACCTTAAAATGATGCAAAACTCAAGAAAATGAAGGAAATAGGATTGGGTTGGCAGTGAAAGCAAGCAAACACACTCCTCGGCTTTAAAATCACACACTCAAGACTCACAAACACTCAAATGATGCAATGTAAGAGAAAGGAGAGGAAAAAGTTTCAAAATATCAAAGGGATTGCTTTTTGAATTTGAAAAGACCCTTGTCGTTTTTTTATCAGGTTCATTCGGCAGCCTCGACTATTATCGTCGAACATGTTAGGCGAATAGCCAATTGGAGCTCAAGCTCGCCTAACATGGCTGAACAAACACCAAACCTGAAAGCTGATTCGGTGGACCCGATAGAGTCCACATAGCGCACTTCGGTGGATCACCTTTTGGAGCTCAGACCGCTTAAATTGATAGTGCACTTTTCCACATGTTCGATCTCAGAATGCGGATAAGAATGAGTCCGTCCAACACCTTTGGCATATTGCCAGTTAGGTTTGGAATCTCCCAATGTTCTCTTTTTCAATCTTTCAACTTCTTCTCAACCTACACTCACAACGCACGTTATTGAAAGAAATAAAAACAAAAGTGAAGACTTGGGTTGACTCTTAAGAAGTGCCCTATTTAACATCGTGACACGACATAGTTCTCAATTCCTTAACATTCATTTTTGGGATTTGAGATGGTGTCACTATGCAACGTTCCCTTTTGCCTTGGATTTAGATGAGTGGATATTTAACACAATTGGGTCTCTAGCTGCTTGATAGACACCGAATGAGAAGTCACTATCTGGGATAAAAAGGAGAAGTCATTTGTCAATTTCTTCAACACTTTGTCAGACCCTTCAACCTTTTTGAAGATCCTAGTAAGCATTTCTTTGGTTTGATTTCCTTCAGACCTAGATGTGTCCTTTGGTTTTTGACGATCATGGGGAGATACATACATATCTTTGTCAACCTCCCTATCTCTCCAATTTCCACCTCGCCAATCTTTCCAACCACTAACTCTATCCTTGTTCCAACCTTGGTTCCCACCTTGTCATTGATAATTGGTGTGAGAACCCCCCATTTGGTTTCCAAAATATTTAATTTCCTCATAGTATAATGCCTCAAATTTGGCATCATCTGGGCACTGCCCACTATTGATTCCAACCGCATTTATCGACTTAAGTCCACCTCCCATGACATGTTTGGATAACAAATCAAGCTGGGTCATCATTTTGGCCATGTTTTCATCTCGTTCATGGTCTTTCCCAATTTGTTCTTTACTCATACCCACCTATAGAATAGGTGTAACACCCCATTTTTTGAAAAGAAAAAAAATGCAGTTTTAAAAATTTTCTCGTGCCAGCGACGACGGAGGCCATCTATGGACCGTAGGTGGAGTGACGGGCCGTAGATGGGAACCGTCGATGGCCTGTCAGCATTATGAATTGAGTTTCTGAACCTTCACCTATGGAATAGCAGGACGGTTTGTAGTTCGGTTGACGGGCCATAAATGGGTTCCGTAGATGCCTTCCAGACTTAGCCAATTTTCAGTCCAAAATGAACTTTCTGAATCAATTGACGGAAGAGCAGGACGGTCCTCAATGGATGTACGGACCTAGATCTTGTCCGTCGATTGGCCTCGATAGTATTATTTAAGGGCTTTTTTGACTTTTCCCTAAATGTTTATTCCTTATCCAAGATGATTTTTCCCGTTAACCCTGGCCCTATTTATACTTTCTAAGCCCTAACCCCTTCATTCCAACTCTCATCTCCCAAAAATATTCCTCCCTCTTGAAGAACTAGAAGAAGAAGAAGAAGAGAGCTAGGGTTCTCATCTAGGTCATCAATCCTCCCTTTTATTTCAAGGCATTGGCATTAAGGTATGATAGTATTCACCATTTGGAGTCTTCCTCCAATGGGTCCTCTTTTCCTTAAGGTTTTCAAGGTTTAGTCTTGCCCAAGAGAGCTAGGCTTTTGACAAATTCTTATGGGTTCTTCATTTTGCTTTCCATTGTTGATGTTATGGTTTATAGTGCACGATCTAGTGTGGTAAAGTAAGCTAGTGCATGATTTAGTGTGATTATACTTATGGTTGTGGGTTGATTTGAGAAAAAGGTGAATTGCATGAACTCTTTGTGAATTGAGTTAAGGATTATGATTATAAAGCTATGAATTTCATGTAACACTCTGAATGATGAAAAGAGGATAATTTATGAAAAGATGCATGTTCAATCAAAAATCTATGATGTTCCTCTATTATGTGGGTTCCCTCAATTATGACTAAATTGCCTTGATTTATGACTTTCTAAGTATTAGCTTGCATTGAATTGCATGTTGTGAGGTGAAGCTTATGAACCCATGATTTATGAGTTAAGAGCATGATGAGCTATGTAAATATGAAGCTTATGAATTCATGTATGTTTTATGAAGTTTATGATATGTTAGTGGAAATGTTTGAGTTGTGAAAGGGTTTCTCATGTAATGCTCAACCTATGAATGTGAAAGGTTTTCTCACACGTAATGACTCATAACTTGTTGAAAGGTTTCCTCAACTAAGCTTGAATCTACGATTAAGGAGCTATTCTATGAAGGGACAAGAGGCGATTACCCATGTTCCCTGAGGTAGACAAGAGGCGATTACCCATGTCTACTAATAAAGAAAGCATGACTAAGGATAGACAAGAGGCGATTACCCATGTCTACTAATAATGAAATCATGACTAAGGATAGACAAGAGGCGATTACCCATGTCTACCTAAGATAAAATGAACTATGATTAATCTGTGGGAAGTATGCTCAGTACCGAGTGGACAAGTGGTGATTACCCATGTCCCATAACCTATGAGCCACCATAGTGTGATGGTCTATGATAGACACTAGGTAGTGGATCCACGTAAGCTAAGAAGTTCATGGTCCTACATTGGCAAGTAGGACACCCCTTTCCGGTGTGGGGCAGACACCGGATTCCATGTTGATAGCTCACATGGTCTCATATGTCGGTTAAGGTTATTTCCCCACAATTAATGAACTTAAGTGTCCTTATGATGATGTAAAGTAAAGGAAAGGTGAATAGCTTGTTTTGGCCATGGTTTATGCTTCATGTTTCTTATGTTCCATCATGTTTTAGCTTGGCCATTACATATCATGTTTATGAGTCATTCTAGCATGTTTTATATGCTCTATGTGCATTGGTATCATACTTAGTACTTGATTGTACTAACGCATACTTTTACCTACATTGATTTTATTGATATAGGGCTTGGCGGCTCCTCTCATCCCACTCGTGGCTAGTCAGTTCTAGTGATCTTGAAGACTTGGTGAGGCCTCCTATGTCCGAGGGCCTAACCTTGTTACATTTTCATGCTTTCCATTATTTTGGATATTGTACTGGGCTGCGTCCCAAACCTTCATTTCTATTCTATTATGTTAGATGGCTTCAGACATGAGATGTAGACTTCCGCTGTTTTGATTAAAGCTTTGATATAAAAAAAGCTCTTCTGAAATCTTACTTCTCTATTATCTTGTATGTTACGTATGCTAAGGGCTTGTATGAGGCCTCTCGAGGTCTTGTAAGCCGTGTTACATCTAGGGGCTACCCTGGGTAGTGACAATAGGTTTAGTCATATCATCTAACAGCAACACAGCCACATCCTATGGCTGTCTCATTAATCCTCTTTGGAAAAAATGATCAGCCACACTTGTATTGACTGAATCAAGGCTACAATTTGGAACATGATGTGTCGGACATTGCAAGAGTAGTTTCTTGAACCTTAACCAAATCTCATGTATAGGTTCACCTCCGATCCACTTGGAATTTTGGATCTGTGTTCGAAGTTTAACTTTCTTCGAGGGTGGTAAGAATCTCTCCAAGTAAGCATTAGTCAAATCATCCCACAAAGTGATAGAATCATTTGACAATTATGCCAGCCATCATGAAGCTTCACCCATTAAAGAAAATGAGAATAACCTCAACCTTAGGGACTCTTGAGAGATGTTCTTGAACACAAATGGTCCACATACCTCCATGAAAGTCCAAAGGTGTTCATGGAGATCCTCATGTGCTAGTCCCCTAAAGATTCCTCTTAGTTGGAGCAGTTGTAGTATTGTTTCGATTACATGAAATACAACCCTCCCGGCTGTGGGAGGTATCCGGATGGCTCCGGTGGTTAGAATAATATTCACATTCATATCATTCAAATCATCCATGTTTTCATTTTGACCATAGTGACTATCGTTATCATTACCATGGTCACTCATTATGTGAGACCTGCAAATCAACCAATAACAACACAAAACAACAATCTACTACAACTAAACAAAATTAAAATCTAATTTCATAATTAGAATTCTCAACCACCGTTCCCCGGCAACGGTGCCATTTTTGAAAACGCTCAAGTGTCTTCCTTAAAACCAATTAAAAGGGATAGCGGTCATTATCAATAAAAATCCAATAAAGAGTCGGGGTCGAATTCCATAGGGATCGGTATATTATAGAGAATTATTATCAAGAAATTTGGACTGTAAAATTACTCATTTGTAATAGTAAGAACAAGTGGGTGGATGATACAACCAATTTAATAAAAAGCTTTGGTTATCAATTATCACAATTAAAATAAAATTTCAGAGAATTAACAAGCAATCTAAGGGTGCGGGGATTGGAAATCGATGTCACATATGGGCAATTGTGCTACTCTATAGTGATGAACATTCATGAATAGGCTAGGTCATCTTCAATGATGCTAATAATCTTTCGATCTCAAAGCATCTATGCATAGAATCTCCTTTCGGTCTCATCTATATGCTAATCTAAACAACCCAATACCTTAATCTATTCTCTCATTCGATGCAGAAATAGGGCAAATAGATCCAACCCATAACCTCTATTTTCAAGCAAGTTACAGACATCAAAACAAAATTGTTACTATTGTACTAATTACCAACTCCAATAAATCTCTTTCGAGCATCGACTCGAGATCGAAAGTAGGAATTAAGTTTGCAACCTTAACCCATAAATTAACCGCATGCTAATTAGCCCAAATTCATGTATGAACAACAATAAAACAGAGATAGCACGATACCCACTATATTAAATCAACATGCAATCCCATAATTGCACCCCTAGATCTTGGGGCTTTAGCCACTCATCACAAAAAGTAAAGAAAATATACCTATCCTAAAAGCAGCCATGGGTAATATGAAATTAAGCAATACCAAGTAAATCCACTTTGGATTCAACTTCAATTTATCAAATTCAAGAGATAAGTTGAAAAACCTCCAAAAGCTAGAAAGTGTTTTTCACAAAGGTTAAGTGTTTTCTCTCTCTAAAATTCAAAACTTTCAACTCTAGAATAAAATCAGAAATCTGAACTCTCTTCTTTTTCTCTCATTTAGGCTATTTATAGTTTCCCAAAATTTGGCCTAAAAACTCATTGTTCGTCTCCTTCGACGACGTTATTCGGGCTCGCTGAGTTTGTTCGGTGAATCACCTCTAATACTCCAGCTCACCTTTTTATGCTCTAGGCTTCAGGTGTTTGAACCACAGTCGATGAACTCATCTGAGCCTGCCTTTGACATTCGGTGAATCACCGAGTACCACCTTAATTCGCCTTTGTAGCATTTAATTTTTCTCCTTGCATTGTGACTTTCGGTGAAAATTGGCAAGGTCGCCTTTCTCATTAGGCGCATTGCCTCATATTCGGGGCATCGCATCATATTTGGGGTATCGCCTCATCTGTTGGAGTTCGCTGACCTGTTTTGATAGACTCAAGTACTATGCACTGTCATTTTTGGCGAGGTCATGCTTAATAGGTGATCCACCTTTCTTGATTAGCGATCAATAATGTCTAGCTTGCACTTCTATTTGTATTTTTGTCCATTCTTTCAATCATCAATCCTTGCCTTGTACATTGGCCTTTATAGCTACAAATCATCAACAATTTATCAGAACAAGACAAAATTAGGCATTGAGAACACTTATTATTGAGCTAAATAGGACTCAAATGAGTGTAAATCTACCACTCATTAAGTCGCTGATCTAACTTGGCAACATTAGTTGCAGTCTGCCAAGTGCACCTAACAATTGAAAACCAAGGGCCTTTTCTCTTTTAAATATTCATCCTTTGTCAATTTTGAGTTTTTTTCACTTCTTATACTCAATATACTTAGTCTAAATACAATAGTGTGTTCATGTTGCTTCGATTTACATTTGTGGAACGCGTAATTGTGATTGATTCTTGAGCTAAACCCCTTCTCCCTTCTATTCGAAGAGCTTTTGAATATTAAGGTTGGTTTTTGAGTTTAAAATTCTTTTCTCTTTGCAACTTGTGCTTATTGTTTTATGAAATATTAATGTTTCTAGTTTGATGTGTGAATTCTGTGGGTATGCATTAATTTGGTCGGTTGAATATTATCCATGAGTTGTTCTTGTTGATTTTGTGCCCAAATTTCTAAAAATTGATTGTGTGGATTGTTAGTCGATAATTTCTTAATAAATATTGCGGATCTTGTATGAATTTTGTTTGGGTAAAGTCTAATTAGCCCAGTATTGTCTAATAGGCTCGGATTTACCCAATGATAGATATGTTGATGTCTTTCTTAAGGGAAAGTCGTCAATCTGGCAATACTTTACTTAATTTGGGGGAAGTCTGAGTACCTGGGCTAAAATTGATCTATGGGTAGCATGAATATATGTTAGGGTGTAGGATATTGTTGCATTTTTGTGCTTAGTTTTGAATATTGCGTGTTGGGATGAAAATCACATGCTCCGTGAGCTATTCTTAGCCAGTCAAGGTGATTAGGCAAATCACCGAGTAAGTCCCTGATTGCCTTTTGGTTGTGAATTTGTGACGTGGGGTACTGTCATTTTTGGCGAGCTTGTCTTAGCTTGCCAAACCATCTCGATGGATCATCGATTTGGAGCTGACATCGCCTATCATGCATGAGTTAAACCTTTTATGCAGTGTCACTTTTGGCACGCCTATCTTAGCTCGTTTAACCTTCTCGGTGAATCACCGAGTTAGAGATGACATCGCCCTTTATGCCTGAATTAAATTCTTTTTGCTACTATCAACTTCGGCGATCTCGTCCGAGCTCACCTATCTTGTTAGATGATTCACCTATCCATTCGGTGAGCCTCAGGATAATATTTTCAAATGTGATTTCATGCAATTATTTTCAACTAACCTTCACCCGATGCTTGTTTTGGAATGTTGTGCTTTACAAGAAATTGTTAGACCTAAATTCCCCAACTCTTCAGGGACATTTCCTTTATATTTTGAGTCTCCACCTCCACCTCCTCCTCCACTCAAATAGCAAAAGGGGGTGGTCATCAATGATCACACAGGACAACATCAAGTCACTTTGCGCACTTCTAAGCGTGTGAGTGAAAATAAACAAAAGAAGACTGTAGAGGCCAACATAAGGAAGAAGAGGGTCTTAGTCAATGAGAGCACCTTTGCATCTTCTAACCCTGAGGAGCCTCCATTTGAGTATTGTTGGACTGAGGATGAAGTTGAACATGCAGTTGAGAGTACATCGGCACCTACTATGGTGAAGAAGGTTGCACCAAAGAAGAGGAGCGCAATCCGCTCTAAGAAGATGCAAGAGCCCAATGCCAATATGACTTCAAGGGTTCTTCTGTTCATCGCTCTGAGGATACTCAACAGGTTAAAAGTGGTTGGGGAGCGCACAATTTTAGAAGAGCATTATTTATCTACAATCTAGGTCATGAGTGACTAACTGCTACCTAGGACACTATAAAATTTCGCAGGTTTGAGTAGTTCACAGGAGCTTGAAGGGTTCAGGAATTCTATGAAGCCTATGCCAAAGCACTCCCCAAGAAAAGTAAAGGCGTGGTTTGGAGACTGTTAGAAGAAGTTGAGGTCCAAAGTAAAATGGTTAAGTGTGATCATATGACAATCAATGATATTTTGAGCATGCTTGGGAAGAAGGTGGAATGTACAAGCTTCGCTATGAAACACAAATTGGATAATTTAAAAGGGGGCTGGTACCCTTGATTTCTGACATTACTCCCATGTGGTTGGTTGATGGGTTGAAAATTGAAAAGAAGGACATCAACATGGTGGCTCATTTTTGGTTTAGGTTCATCACTAGCAGCCTCATGCCAATACAGAATGAGTCGATTCTCTGGCACCCAAAGGCAGTCTTTGTAGGGAACATTATTGATCGGGAAGAGGTTAATATGGGCTGGATTATTGAGGAAGAGATGCTCATGAAGCCTAGGCAAGAGAAAACGTAATTTCCCTTCCCTGTTTTAATCACTCAGTTATACGAGTCGGCTGGAGTCCTATTCAGAGAGAGGATGGATGTGAGAGTGATCCCTGCCTCATCAAATGACATCTGGAGGAGTAAGGTCAATTACTTGAGAGATGGCACAGCCAAAAAGAAGCTTCCACAACCTGACACCACACTGGTAGTGGACACTGCTACCCTAGAGCCAGGCATTGGTTATCCCACTCCTACTTTGTAGCCCTTAGGTATCCCTCCTACTGTATTTGTTAGTTCTTGGTCTGCTGCTTCCCCTTCTTCTTTGGAACCTCCCTCTATATCCCGGCCTCTATTGACATAGGCCTCAATATATCAAATGGGCAACTTTGCCTATTTGGCGGATGTTAGGGCATCTCGATTTGAGACAAAGGTGTCGAGTATGATTATCAACTCTATTGAGGCTTCTATGTTCCCCCTACGGGCTGATCTTATGATTCATATGGCTCTATTGACTTCTTATAGAGAGAGGAAAGATAACCTTACCTCTCTGGTTGAGGAGCGTGAGAAGAGTGAGGGTAGTTTTGCTGCATTGACTGAGTTGAGGGGTGATATAGATGCTTTGATGGTGAACGTGGATCAATTGAAATCCACAGATATTTATATGTTATGGGGTGATGTACCATTACTTGAGATGCCCACAGTTGTGCCTCTAACTAAGACTAGATGAGATTGACCTTTAGGGACAGCGGGGTTGCCAGTTCTTGATGGGTCTGATCAGTTAGGAGAGCAGGCCGATGATAAGTCGAGGATGATTATGCTACTAAGACAGATGATGATGAGTTTGTTAGGGCTGATGAGCAGGTTAGTACGGAGGCATTGGTAGAGCTATAGAGTATCGAGGAGTCAATTATGCATGTTGCATTGGAGAGATCTCATTTAGAGACCTTTGAGATAGGAACTGGTAGAGTGTATGCTTCATATTCCACTAAACCTCCTCCCGATGTGTCAGGCACTGATGCCCTGGTTGATGCTACACTTCTAACTTCTCCTCTAGATGTGCCGGGTATTGATGCACGAGATAATGCTACTCATACCGAGCCACAAGATTAGAGTTCTTCATAGGCATAGACTGACATGGGGACTTTTAACCCATCTCATTCCAGTACTTTTATTTTCAGATTGAGGACACTGCTATTGTCTTTTTGGTGGAGTGAGGTCATCTATTCCTATTCCCCTTTTTGATTGTATTTGTCTTAGGTGGGTTGTATTTTGATATTTTATTAAATTTTGTTTTATTGCATTTGGTTGGTTTATTGGTTTCATTTTTGTCTCTCTATCAATTGCCCCGTGATTTTTGAATTGGTGAAATGATTGTTGTTTCTTGTGTATTCATTGTTGATATTCAAGGATCGATCTTGTCCAATATCGATGTCTTGGATAGTGCTCTTGATGAGAAATGTATTTGTGTTGGTGTTGCAAGAGGAAATATGTGTTGCTTACTTTTGAATGATCTTTTAGAATCTTGTGTTGAGTAGTTGTGTATTGATGTGAGCCTTGCAATGAACATTGCACACAAGCTTCTTAATTTTGTAGAGCTGTGTAAAATGATTGTGTTTGAAGTGCTCTGTGTGGTGAGATCCTACGCGAAAGCATGCTTGTAGATTCCTAGAATTTGCCTTGTTATTCAACTTGTTCAGCTTTGGGGAATGCAAGAAATGAACTTTGACACAAATTTTGAAAGGGAATCCAAATCTTCATATCTTTGGTCACTACCTTGTGAGGGTGTGCAACCATCTTGGCACCATTTGAGCCTACACCATTTGTTGTCAGCCTCATTGAAGCTTCTTGAACTAAAAATGTCCCTAACTTCTCACCCATAAATTCTTTTCTGAGTGTTGCTTTGTTTGAATAGCAAACATAGGACAAAAGCCTAAGATAGGGGTGTGGAAAGGAAGGAGGAAAAAAATCCAAGTGCAAACGAAGAAAGAAAAGTGAGACTCAACCTTGATATTTGTAGCAAAAATAAGGAACCCCTCTTTATAAAAAAAATTTGATGAGCAAAAGCATGAAAATGGAATGAAAAAGAAAGTCTTGATGAAATAAAAAGAGTTTCCAATGACTTGAATTAAAAATTTGGAAATTGAATCTCCAAATTAGAAGTATGAAAAGAACTTGAGAAGAGTTGAAGATTGGTACAACATTAATTCTTTGAAAAGATGAAGTCAGTAAGCAAAATTGACCATACGTTTACCCTCAGCCCCATACAAGCCTGAAAAGACCCTTGAGATCTTGCTTAAACCGGGTTGTGTGATGATTGGAAAATATGGGCAAACTTATGGGATGAACCTTGCATGTATTTCTCTATCGGAGAGTGAGAGTTGTAGTGATTCCTAACTTCTTTGTTGATGTGCTTTGTGAGAGCATGAAATTGTTTTTGTTGTGAGGGAACTTGAATGCTTTTGTTGAAGCATGATTGTGCATTATAAGGGAGCATTAGTGAGCTTGAGCTTAAATTTATACCGATTAGTCATTATTTGAAGCATCTTGAGCATAATTGAGATATTGCATATACTTGATAGTAGCCTTGTGGTGGCACTTGCATGTTAACTCGCATTGATCACCGTTGTAGACACCCTTGTTGAACTGATTGTGTTCTTGATTTACTTGAGGACAAGTCAGTTTAAATTGGGGGTGTTGATGAGTCTGAGATTTTGACTTATTTGAGGCCTTTTAGTTCAAAAAATAGTGTCCTCAGTGCCTATTTATGTCCTTATATAATGATACTTAGATGTTTTGCATCTATGAAGGCTAAAGGACAAGGCAAGGATGAATCTATGCAAAAGAGGTCAAAAACATTGAAAAGAGTGAAAACTCCCAATTGAGGATCCCTAAGGCAATGGGTGGATCTCCAAATGCGAGTGGACCTTGCCTAAAGTAACAGTGTTCACTTATGAAAATATTCAAGGTAGGTCTGTGAAGCGAAGTGTAAACGGTGATTCACCATATCAGTTGGGCGAGGTAAAAGTTCTATCACTAAAAGTGACAGACTTCTAAGTTAAAATAATAGTTGAATAGGCAAACAAAGGTGATCATCAATGATTCACCGAATGTGAAAGGTTGACACAATCGAGTTCACCAACTGAGATTCAGACACCTGAAGCCAAGAATGGGCGAGCTGAAGAAAAAATTGATGATATGCTAATCAAGTAAGTGAGCTAGACTAACGTCACTGATCAGGTCACACATGGAATTTCGAACTAACTTTTAAAGAAATTATAAATAGTCCAAAGGAGAGAGAAAACATATCTTTTGAGGACTGGAAAATAGACTTTTGTATATTATAATTAGAACTTTAATTTTCTTTTAGTTTTGGAGTTTTGAAAAGTTTGTCATTGACAATTGAGGGTTCAATTCAAAGTGGGTGTTGAAGATTATGCTGATTATCAACACTTTGATGGCTAAAAATATTTTTTGTTTAATTTCTTTCCCTTTTATGATGCTTGGACAAAACCCTAATTCTAGGGGTGTGATTTTGGAGTTGGGTGTTAACTAATTTAGTTGGTCTAGTCTCTTGCTCAATTTTTCTACTATTTATTTATGGATTTTAGCAATTTAGCATGGGTTCAATTTATGGTCTAAGGTTGCAAACTTAGTCCCAGATTAGATCTTTGATTGACACTCGAAAGAGATTAACTAATATGGGTAAATAGTTCAATACTTGCAATTTTGATTTGATTGTTGTAGTTTTCTAGAAAGAGAAATTGTAGTTTCATTTCTATTTACCAAATTTGCTCGAAAAAGAAATTTTAGTAAGGTATTGGGTTGATTTGTATTTTCACAAGGATGAGACCGAAAGAAGATTCTATGATATGATACATTGAGATCGAAAGAAGATTTGTATCATTTATGATTACCCAACCTATTCATGATTATTTAGCATTGTTGAGCAAGAACTTGAACCCCTATTTGATGTTGATACAAAATTCCACACCCCTAGATTGTCTTTTACTTGTTTAAATCCTTGTTTTTAGTTGAATAGTGTTGATTGATTTCAAAACCCTTATGTTGAATTTGGTGGAATCATCCACCGATTTGTTTTAGTTGCTACAATGAATTGGTTTGCACCTGAATTTTCTTATTGAATTCTCCGATTTATTTCACTCCTTGTGGGATTCGACCCCGACTATTTTGTTGGGTATTTATATTGCTAGAGATCACTCACTCATTTAATTGTTTTGTGCGTAATTTGAGTGTAATCAGAATTCCTGAGGATTCATTCTCATGAAATCTCTAACCCTTGTCGCTATTGTACCCACATTTGGGTTCACGGGAGCTATAACCTCTCTATTAGCTTGTTCTGCCATGGCTTGGTCCAACACTTTGAAAGACGCCCTAAATTCACCATGTGAGACTTCCTCGGCCAAAGGATCGACCAGAGCTTGAGGAACTTCAAGTTCTACAATCAAGTTCTTTCTCAATGGAGCTCTTCTTTGGGGTATGTTCTGAAAATGCATAGAAAATGACTTAGAAGGAAGACTTCATAGAGTTCAAATCTATAGCACAACTTTAGAGTAATGAAAGAAATGAAGTTTCTTGAACATCTCGTAGCTTCCTATTCACATTTGTGGCGTGCTTTACACTCATGAATATGACACTACTAAATTGGGCTTGTCAAATAACCTAAGACTCTTTAAACCTTGACTTGATACCAAGTTTGTCATGACCAAAGACGACCCCTAGATGTGACATGGTGAATATAATC
Organism: Solanum appendiculatum; assembly: GCA_018342035.1. NCBI lineage: Eukaryota > Viridiplantae > Streptophyta > Magnoliopsida > Solanales > Solanaceae > Solanum > Solanum appendiculatum. The sequence continues at coordinate 172,919 of JAGDQO010001485.1, forward strand.
TCGAGAGACTCTAAATGAAGCACTTGACATAGCATGATACTAAGATAACAACATAACCAAAATAAGCACTAAAAGGAAAATTTAAGTCTCGAAGCTTAACTCAATATGATACCAAAAGTAGAGTAAAAGACCACAATGCGGTAATAGTATGTTTGACAATAAACCTCTACTACATAGATGTGGCTAAGACAGGCTCTAGCTCAAGAAACAATTTGGTAATTGAAAATAAGTCCGAATGACATAAAGTATAAAAGCGGTCATGTCCTGGAACCATGAGGACTCACCAAGTCTGGAAAAGCTGATCAAAATTTTGCTAACCTCAAGCAGGATGTGGAGAGCTAGAACCTATATTATAAAACCATATAGGCACAAGAAATATATATGGTCATTACTTGAAATGTATTGAGCATGAGGAAAGATGCATGAATCATATTTCAAAGCTTGATATGTTTGATAAGATGATAACGCACAACCTAGTAAAACATGATATATTCTGATAAGCTGAGTTCATAAAATATAGTACAAGATCAATTCAATATTGTTAAAATCATATCATAAGTAGAAGTCATAACATATGCAGGAGATACCATTAATCGACACAAACCATGTGAGCTATAACATGGAGTTTAGTGTACTTCTCCCACACCTAAAGAGAGTTTCCTACCTGATAAGGTAAGGACCATGATATCTGAGCTTAGGTGGATCCACTATCTAATATCCATTCGGGACAATCCTACAGGCCACATAGTTCTGGGACCTGGGTAGTAGCCACTAGTCTGACTTGATACTAAGTAAAGTTCTAATGGAAACAATGCATAATCATATCATATTCATATTCATAGTCTTTGAAATGGTAAGAATCTAGTAATACTAATTCATTCATGAAGACTCATAATCATAAGAATAGCTCCTTTAAAATATCATTATTTCATAACATAATCAATTTATAAGAGATACTTAATCGAAGCATCTAAATCATGATAATCTTTTCATAATAAGAATATTTCAATCGTAATAAACCTAATGTCATAAAATCATGTTGACACTTTATTCTGAAGTATTCTTGAATCATAATCTCTTCAATTTATAATGCATGCATATCATCAAAGCTTCATTTCATATAAAAACTACTTGTACAGAGTGTTTTCATGTAAATATCACTGAAAACATGTAATTATGAATCAAATCATGCATAATAAGATCAATCATGGTGAATAAGTTTTGAATCAATTGAACCCATACATAAATCATGAAACCATAGAATTTGGATAAGAATCATAAAAGAGTACTTCAAGTTTCTTTGGCACTCAATGGGTGAAGAGGAACCCATTGATGAATTTCCCACATACATTGATGAAACCTAGCTTTAAAATATAGAAAAGAGACTTGAATCTTCAAGAACCCTAGAATTACCTTGAGAGTAGTTGGGGAAGAAGACTTGAGAGTGAATGGGAAGGATTTTGGGTGTAAAAACGGTTATAGGTTTTAGGAATAAGCTTAAAATGACATAGTATAGGAATTAAAAGAGTAGGAAAAGACTCAAATAACCTTGAGAAATAACAGCCAGAACACTTCTACGGACCCCATGTACAGTCCTACACTAAACCGCAGACCTTATTGGTCATTCGTAGATCATGTCATTAGAGACCCAACTTTCTGATGAAGAATTACGAACAAAGAACCAAGACCCGTCAATAAGACCATGAGTTATAAACCCTCCTCGTACACTGCTCTTCAACCTTAAGCCTTGAACCTCAAACTACGAACCCCTGATGCCATGTACTGTTCGTACATTCTTTGACGGGCCATACTAACTGGTCATGTAACATTCACTCGAGACTTATATTTTATGAAGGATAACAATGGGCAACAAACCACGAACCATCATTCCATGTACAAGCCATACAAGCCACTTGTTGAACTCAAGCTCATCAAAATCCCACTAAGTCTGAAACTCACTCTATGAGGCACAACTACAACATGTAATTGCATCCACGAGCCATCTAGTTGATTCATAAATTCTCATATGAGACTTGACATTTCTCATATTTTCAACAATAGATCCACAACTTGTATCTATGGACCATGGAATGATATCACTCAAGTGTACACTTTATAATTCAATGTACATGTGGTCACTAGCCATAAACAACACAACAAGGAGACGGGGTCGGATCCCAACGGGATGGAAAAGCTAGGCTTCAATCACGAAGTATAGTTATGTACTAATATTTTGTAAAATTTTCAATCAACGTTGACATAAATTCAAATTCCAGAAATTTCAAGTTATTAATAATGAGATTGATTAACAAATTGTTAACAAGAGCAAAGGACAAGGGAATTTCGTAAGTAAGAAAAGAATCTTAGGAGTGTGCGTAATTGAGTATCAATTTCAAATGTGGATAATTGTGTTATTCAACATAGTTAATTCATAATTAGTAGGCTAGATTAACAAAAAACACATAAGCACTTATCAATCATAAATTATGTTTCATGAGAATTTTTTCAAACCTCAACATGTGTACCACACAAAACTAATCTAAGACCTTAATATAGTTTCACCTTTCAAGAAACACTAGCGATTGAAATTAATCCACAATTATCAACTAACTCATCCACTCTAAGTATCTTTCACAAGCAAACATAGAGATCAAAAACTAGATTTGAGTTTGTAATCCCAAACCATACATGAAAATATAATAAGATAATTGAACCCATTATAAATCAATATTTAATTGACCAAACACAAAGACCCACAAATCATTTAGTACCAAATTGCATTGCACGCCCTTATATTTATAGGGTTTATCTACTCATGCTGGAAATGAAAAGAATTATACAAAAATAGCTTTTCTCCATTCAGTCTAGATGAGATTGAATCTTCTATTCCAAAGTACCCAAATCAAAAACTAATAATCCCAAGTCTTTCAAGCTAAAAACGAAAAATCTTTAGAATGTTCTAAGTATTAGATGTTCAGAGCAATTATGGATGCATTTTCTCTCTCCTCAAAACCATTTATACCTTCTAAAGTTTTTTAAATATTACACTTTGGGATCACTTCGACAACATTAGACGGGCTCACTGACTCACTCAACGATTCGTTGACTGCTACATGTTCTCACATTTCAGCTTCACTTTTGGGCTTCAGGTGTTGAACATCTTTGGTGAGCCCAATAGAGTTCGCCATTCATGATCAGTGAGTCACCGATTCTCACTTCACTTACCAAGTTGACCTCTATTTGTAGCAGAACTCTCCATTACATTTGCCGATGACACCAAGTCTCGCTGACATGCTTGGTGAGTCGCCATTTTCAAATTTTCCTCACCGATCCTCTTTGAAGTTTTTAGCAGAAGTCTCAATCACCCATTGCACTTGGTGAGCTTCTACTTTGCTATTTTCTTTTTTTTCCCTAAATTTTCACTTCTTCTTGCATTCATTTGTCCTTGCCTTGTCCTTAAATCTTCGTAGCTTCAATTTAACAATATAACATTAGAAATGGACATAAAAAGGCAACAAGGACACTATTTGGTGAAGTATAAGCGTCAAATGAGTCAAAAATCTTCGACTCATCAACACCCCCAACTAAAACTTTTTCTTGTCCTCAAATAAATCAAGAGATCAATTAGTTCAACAAATATGTCTACAAACAATGCTTCTTGAGAGATAACATGCAAGTACTATCACAAGGCTATATCCAAGACAAGTGACTTTTCAATTATGTAACAAATGCTTCAAACAATGAATATCTATTACCAATCAAAGTACATGCTCAAAAATGCTCACTAAGATGCTAAGTTATGCTCAACAAAAGTACTGAAGTGCCCTCACACCAAGAACGATTCCATGCTTTCACAAAGCCAATCAAGAAACAAATTTTATGAATCAAAACAAACCTCTCACACTCCACAAAAGAAAAACATGCATGTTTCTACCGATATGCTTGCCCATATTTCCAATCGACCAATTAATTAGTTTCCTCAAGATCACAAATGTTTTTCAAGGCTTGTAATGGGGCTGAAGATCAAGGTATGATCATTTTGGTTTAGTGACTCCACCTTCTTTACGCATTTTCCTCACTTCACTTCTTTTCCTTTTCTTTCCTCATTTTGAACACAAAAACTCATTCTCTTTCTTCTCATAACACTCTTTTCTTGTTCAGGTCATTGGACACCATTTATTCAACCATTCAATGTGACCAATCATTAAATTATTTGATAAAACAATAATATTTTCTTTTTCTCTCTTTTTTTATATGGAGGGGTTCCATCATTTTGCCACATGGATACAAAGATGAGTTTCAAGACTTTTCCACCACTCAGAGTCTTTCCTCTTACCTTATCACAACCCCAACTTAGGCTTTTGGTCTTAGTTGTCTATTCATATAAACTAATATTTCAAAATGACTTTGTGTGAGAAAGGAAGGTCATTCATCACAATTAGTTTAGGCTTAGAGGCTCATTTCATTTCCAATGAAAAATTTTAGGCTCAAATGGTGTAGAACTTGGTACACACTATCATGAGTTGGTCATGACAAGGGTTTAATGAGTAGGCTCACTCTAAAAAGAATAATGCATGAGGTCATTTATCGTATTCACCAATGCCAATCAATTGGACTAACAAGACAGGTTCTAGGTGTCCACAATGCATGAATTTCAAGTAAACCTCACCACAAATAGAACTCAAACATAATTATTGATCATAACTCAACAAATCTAGCTTGGGTGCAACGATCACTACCAATCCCACAATTGATACTCAACTTGTCACAAAAAGATGCTAATTTCATGCAAGAACTATACAACGTGAATTACCCCATTGAACTTGCAAAGCACACTTCTCATCAAAAGCACTATTCAAGTAATCAATATTGATCATAATCAACACTTGAATATTCAAGATAAGCATGTAAGCATCAATCAACGATGACCTTTTGAACAAATGAGAGAGGGAGAGATGGATCACAACCAACACCAAACTTTATACTAATAAACAAAATAAAGAAGTTAAACTACATCATCACCAAATTAAGTACAAGACAAATTAATTTTTTTTAAAATGTCTCAAAACCCAAACTGAATTACAAGCAAATAGAAAGAACTAGTAAAACACCCTCTCCCCACCAAAAGTAATAAGTTGTGTCCTTAATACTAAACGAATAAATATCAAAATACAAGAGAAAGTGAGTAGTAGGATCCCTTTGTCAGGCTAGGCCTGAGAAGAACTATGGCTCACTGGAGTGCTCTCAATTTGGGTAGTAGTGCCCAGATCATCACTAATAGGGGTGGGCTTCAGAGGAGGAGTTACACTCAACCCGATTATAGAAGTGTCTTGGATAGAATTCTCTGTGGCAGCCTGTATGAAAGTATCCTCCAAATCTACTAGGTCAGCATATGTGTTAGCCTCCTCACTCTGTAGCTCAATAATAACTAGCTTCTCCTTATCGATCTATGAAGTCTCAGAGTCATCATTATTAACAATATGAGTTACCTCAATTGTGGTCATAGCATCACTCACCCTCAGGGCTGCAGGAACCTCAGTCACCTGCCCATCAGACAAGGGAACATCACCCCAATGCATGGAGATATCTGCGGATGAGCTTATCAACTTCAAGGCTATCACCTTCATAGACCTGCCTTTGACTCTCTCATAATCCTCAACCTGAGCGATAAGGGTATTAAGTCTGAGCCCATAATTAGTCAACAATGTCTTCTATCCTACCATATAATCCCATATAGGAGCAAGGGTAGCCTAAATGGCTACGGAGATCATAGAGGGAACGACTACCTCAAGCCTAAAAGCTTTCTCATTCGCTAAATAAGAGACATTGCACATACAGTATAGCATGGCATGTGTCAATGGGGGTCAGGATGTAAAAGGAGGTGAAGTACAAGTAGAGGGGGCAGATGTACCTGAAGGCTTAGTAGTAGGAGTAGGAGGTGCACTGTCAACCTCCAAAGACTCCTTATCAACCATCAGAGTAGAGATTACTAATGTCGGCTTCCTTCTCACCTCAACATATCTAAAATAGTCTTCTTCAATCCTATGGATATCACTAGAAGATGCCGCAGTGCCTCTAGCATCAATCGTTGTCATAAATGGGACCCTGGCTCTCTAACACAATAAAGTGGTCAACACGAGAAATGGCAAAGAAGTCTACTGTTGCCTAGCCCGTAAGAGAATCTCTAGGAAAATAATAGAGCCCAATTTAGAGCACTCCCAATTAATAATGCACCCCAATAAGGCAACCTTTGGATGCCAAAGAATGGACTCATTTTGTGATGGCATCAAGGTGTTGCTGGTAAATCCAAACCAATACCAAGCGACATTATTAGTATACTTCTTGTCGATCACAACATCCTCCCCAATCTATGGAGGTGTCACATCAGACAAAAGTGGGGCAAGCCACCTTTTCAAGCTATCAAGTGATTGCAGAAGCTTGTCAGCAAAAGAGTCACAATGTCTCTTATCACAATCATGGGAATCATTAATCTCAGTTATCCCACATCTGACTATCTTTCCATGAACTTCAATTGCGGTGATTGGCTCAGGTGTAACTCCTTTGTTCTTCTTTCGTATTAATTCATCATAGGACTCATAGAATTCTCTTACCCATGTAGGCACGTAGGGATCCTAGATCCAATTGAACTTTTGAAACCCATGAAATTGGATAGTCTACTATACATCAAGATATCTATTGACCACCCCTTCAGTAGGTAAGCTCTTCTTCTCTAGGATAGCACGCAACCCGACAACTTTTAACCGATTAGTAGAATGGGGTGGGACTATTGGAACCACCCAGGGTACCATATAAGCAAGCGGGTCATACAACACTTTGGAGCACATTTAAGTCCCTCTCCTCTTAGGAGCTTGTGCCTCAGAGATTTTCACATGGACCGGAGTAGTGGACCTCTCAACTTCTTCCATTTCCTCTTCATCGACAGTCCAAAGGACATTAATTTAGTAAGAGTTTGAAGTATCCTCTTTGATTGGAGTTTGAGCAACTTCCCTCTTACTTCTATCACTCACACGCTTAAACTGGCATTGAGTAGGCTGTTGGTGTTCATGGGGTTTAAAGATCACTACCCCTGTTTACCTTCTCAGGGGTGTATGAGCATCCAAAGAAGTATTCCTCCACATGGGTACCTTAGGACGAGTCAATCCTATATTGCACAATACATATTAGCTAAAGGGTTAGTTAAAAGTAACAAAAATAGAAGCCTAAACAAAACATATTCTGATGCTCACCGAAAAGGGATGGTGAGTCACCGAAGACATTCGATGAACTATAAGTAGCTCCCCAAAAGTATCAGGGGCAACTGACAGGTTTTTGGGTCAAAAAGTGTGAGCTCAATTACAGTTCAACTAGTCGCCAAAGACACTCGGCAAACTACAAGTAGCTTACCAAATATGACTGGGGTGACTTGCATGATTTCACACAATTAGGAGAGGTATAGGATTAAATGGCAATATGCCGAAAACCATGGCGAGCTCTACAAAAAATGAAAAGCTATCAATTTAAGCAGTTCACAGCCCCTCAACTCAAATTAAAAAATTTCCATCCAAGAATTCAACGATCAATTTAAGCTCAACTAACAGTAGTCTCAGGCTACCTATACAAATTCATAAACCATGGACACTAAAAAATTCCCCCATATCAAAAAAGAAAGAACAAAATGATGATTTGCCTTTGAGATTTATGTCACCCAATCTATCATTCGACCAAATGAAGTAATTTCATCGAATCCGAGGTGCTCATACTTCACCCAATCAACAAGCATGCTAGACCGAACAATATGCACCAATCAATTTAAACAAATATCACCCACCACCCATATTAAATGCGCCCAACAGTGACAATTTGGAAAAACAAAATCGAAGGCTATCTATGAACACGATATCACTATGATAACTTCAATTCAAAGCATGAATCAAAACTATTACGAGCCCACATTCAATTTACAATCATGATCACATAATTTAAACAAAAGAGAACAAAAATTCAAATAAGAAAAACTGACCTTAACTAGTTATGACCGAAGAGTGGAAAAACAAGATGAGGCATAGTTGAATCGTCAAAAATACACTTGAGATTGCAATAATGATGTTGAAAAAAATGAAAATATACTAAGGAGTGTTTGTAAGAATGAGAGGAAGAATAAAAGTTTGAAAATATGAATGGTTGGCATTTAAGTGGTAAAAAGACCCTTGGCCCTTCAACTGATGGACGATTCGGTGAGCTGCGACTAACGCCGCCGATGATGTCGGTGACTCAGTAAAGGAGCTAACTCTCATTATATTGTAAGAGATGAGCGAAAGATTTGGTCTTTAACTAGGTGATCTCGGTTGGGTTCGCCAACTGAAATTGGCAACTCACCAATCTGGGTTGTACTTGCCTAATTTATTTGAGACAATCTGGGTTGGCTTAAAAAATGTGAGCTCAGACAAGCTCGCCAAACAAGTTCTGTGAATCGCCAAATGAGCTTTATCTCACAAAAATTAACTGCAGCTCCTAATAGGTTTTTGAATCATAAAAGCGAGCCAACATGGGCTAGCCAATTTCACTCGGGGTATCACCAAGTAGGATTCCTGCATGCCAACTTGTCCTTCACTTAAACCTACACAATCAACTCACATTATTGAAAATGATAAAATATAGAACATGAGTTGCCTCTAAAAAAATCACCCTAATTTATGCCGTGGCACGACGCGGACATGTATTAAAGCATCATCCAGATACACAACTCAATGATTCCAACACAAGGACCTTTCCCGAAGCACAATTTTAACCTTGGCCCATTCACCTTAAAGTTAGAGCCATCTTTACTCTCAACATTGATCACTCCATTTTAAAAAGTACGAGTCCCCTTAAAAGGCGCAGACCATTGTAGGATTTGGCGTCATGCTATTTCTTCATTCTCTCCTTATAGAGGAGTGAACTTTCATATGCTCTTAACTTAAACTCTTCCAATTCATTAAGTTGATCGTTGTGCCCCTATGAAGCAACCTCCCAATTGAAGTTCATTATTTTTTTCACGACCTAAAGTACCCCTAGACATAACATAGCGTACAAGACCCGAAAAGCCTCATACAAGACACTTAGCATGCGTAATACAAGATCATAGAAATTAAAGAGTTCAAAAGACAACTTCATACCCAAAGAGTTTTATCAAAAGTAGCGGAAGTCTATACATAGTCTCAAAGCCATCTATCAAAAGAATAGAAAGAACGTTAGGACGTAACCAAATACAAGTCCAAAAGTAAAGAAACATAAAGGAATAAACAGGCAATGTCCTCGAACATATGAGGACTCACCAAGTCTTCAAGGCTCTTCTAGTACAATCTCTAGCCACGAGTTGATGGGGAGGATTCGTTGCGTCCTACATCAATAAATAAATGTAGGCAAGAGTATGCGTTAGTACAAACATGTACCAAGTATGATAACTATGCATAAAACCATAAGATCATGATAAAAAAGGGACATTTACATGACATGCAAATACCAAGCTAAAACATGAGACAAAAGAGGTTAGAAATATAAGTCATGAAATCGTGGTCAATGCAAGCTAAACATGCTTAAAACACTTTTGAGATACTTTGAAAGTTACCTTCGTTCGTTATTGTGTGAAATTACCTTTAACCGACATTTATGTAGCACCCCAGTTTTTGAAAAGAAGGAAAAATGTTGTTTTAAAATTTTTTTGGTGCCAGTGACGACGGAGGTCATCTACGGACCATAGGTGGAGTGACGGGCCGTAGATGGGAATCGTCGATGGCCCTGCCAACTTTATGAATTTTCAATTTCTGAACCTTGAGCTATGGATTAGCAGGACGGTTCGTAGTTCAGTTGACGGGCCGTAGATGGGTTCCGTAGATGCCTTCCAGAGTTAGCCAAATTTTCAGTCCAAAACGACCTTTCTGAATCGATTGACGAAAGAGCAGGACGGTCCGTCTGTGGATGTACGGACCGTAGGTCCTGTCCGTCGATTGGCCTCGACAGTTTATTTAAGGGCTTTCTCAACTTTTTCCCTAAACGTTTATTCCTTATACTAGACGATTTTGCCCCTTAAACTTAGCTCTATTTATATTTTCTAAGCCCTAACCCCTTTAGTTTTCCAACTCTCATCTCCCAAAATATTTCTCTCTCTAGAAGAACAAGAAGGAGAAGAAGAGAGCTACGGTTCTCATCAAGGTCACCAATCCCCTTTTATTTCAAGGCATTGGCATTGAGTTATGATAGTATTTACCATTTGGAGTCTTTCCTCCAATGGGTCCCTCTTTTCCTTAAGGTTTTCAAGGTATAGTCTTGCCCAAGAGAGTTAGGGTTTGACAAATTCTTATGGGTTCTTCATTATGCTTTCCATTATTGATGTTATGGTTGATAGTGCACGATCTAGCATGGTAAATTAAGCTAGTGCACGATTTAGCGTGGTTTACATGCAACTTGATGAATCCCATGAGCTTATGCTAAGTATCCCCAAATTTATGATTATGCTTATCATTGTGGGTTGATTGAGAAAATATGAATTGCATGAACTCTTTGTGAAGTGAGTTAAGGATTATGATTATCAAGCTATGAATTCCACGTAAGACTATGAATGATGAAAAGAGGATATTTTATGAAAAGAAGCATGTTGAATCAAAATCTATGATTTTCCTCTATTATGTGGGTTCCCTCAATTATGACTAAATTGCCTTGATTTATGGCTTTCTAAGTAGTTGCTTGCATTGAATTGCATGTTTGAGGAAGAAGCTGATGAACCCATGATTTATGAGTTAAGAGCATGATGAGCTATGTAAATATGAAGCTTGTGAACTCATGCATGGTTTATGAAGTTTATGATATGTTAGTGCATTTTGTTGAATTGTGAAAGGGTTTCTCATGTAATGCTCAACCTATGAGTGTGAAAGGTTTTCTCACACGTAATGATTCATAACTTGTTGAAAGGTTTGCTCAACTAAGCTTGAATCCATGATTAATGAACTATTCTATGAAGGGACAAGAGGCGATTACCCATGTTCCCTAATGTAGACAAGAGGCGATTACCCATGTCTACTAAGAAATGAAATCATGACTAATAGAAGAACAAGTGGCAATTACCCATGTTCTTAAGGAGCTATTCTATGAAGGTACAAGAGGCGATTATCCATGTTTCCTAATGTAGACAAGAGGCGATTACCCATGTATACCTAAGATAAAATGAACTATAATAATTCTGTGGGAAATATGATTAGTACCGAGTGGACAAGTGGCGATTACCCATGTCCCATAACCTATGTGCCACCATAGGGTGATGGTCTATGATAGACACAATCTAAACATTTCATGGTCTTACCTTGGCAAGTAGGACACCCCTACATAAATCATGCATGGGCTCACATAAATTCATCTTAAAATCATTCAATTTCCCAATTCATCTTTCATGGTTCAAGACCTCATATTATGATCATAGTGTAGAAATCATGAAATTCGTATGGGTTCATGGGAATTCAACATAAAAAATGCAATTTAACTCAATTCATGCATAATTGAACATAATTCAATCAATTAAATCATAATTTGAAAGAACCCACATGATAGAAGAAAACCCTAAATTCAATTAAGAAATCTTACTTTGCGAATTGGGGAATTTGGGGACCCTATGGAGGAAAGGACTCCGTAGGTGAAAGTCATCATACCTCAATGCCAAAAGCTTGAAATCAATGGAGGATTGGGGGACTTGTTCTTCAAACCCTAGCTTTCTTCTTCTTCTTCTTCTTCTTAGAGAGAGAAATATTTGGAGAGGTTTTGGGAATAGTTGAAAAGTGATTAGGAAGGGTAGAAATTAGGCTTAGAAAGTGGTAGAAATTAGGCTTAGAAAGCTTATATAGTGCCTAGGATTAAAGGGTAACTGACTTAGATTAGGAATTAATCATTTAGGGAAAAGACCAAAGACCCTCTAAAAAAATAACTACTGACCCCCACCGACGGCTCGATCACGATCCGTAGGTCCTCTTACGAGCCGTACTGATCCACTTTTGTTTGGTTTAGAGACCATCAACTCCAGACCCACAATAAAAAGACCCACCTACGGCTCGTAGGTCCTTCCACAGCCCGTACATCAGGGCCGTAGGTCCAAACATTTGAACCTAAAATTTCTCTAAGTTTGGGACTCATCCACGAGACACACCTCCGGTCCGTACACTGAACTACAACTCGTCCTGCTGAACCGTAAAAAAAGTATTGAAACTTGACATTTTGGGAACTTACATCTCGCCAACCACGGTTCCACATACGGCCCGTAAGTCAAGCCACGGAATGTCGGTGGTCCCGTAGGTACTGGCACCCAAAAAAATTTCAAAACCTAAAATTCTTCCCTTTTCAAATCCGAGGTGTTACATTATCTCCCCATTGGGATCATTCGTCCTCGAATAGGAATCAAGACATCATAAGGAGGGTAGGAATTAAACCTATCAGCCCAATATGAATGCAATCACATAAATGCACACATCCGAGGAGGAAACATCAACTCCAAGCTAAAGCATGTTCAAAACATCATCTCATAAGGGCTATATGCAGCATATACTTAATTGCACATAAACATGAAGTAATCAATCAAGTTAACTCATTTTCTCAAAATTTAAACTTTTTATGAACATGCATAAATGAGGAATCATGAGAATATCTAAGACACATGAGACCAAAAGAGGAAACCATGAGGAACTTAATACCTCAAGCTAAAGTAGGATCGGAGGGAATGAGATGAGGATATCGGGATATCATATCGTCCTTGGCCTCCAAAGTAGCACCCTCAACTAACTGATTCCTCCAAAGAAACTTCACAGAAGCAATTTCTTTATTCCTCAACCTTCTAACTTGCCGGTCTAAAATCTTAATCGGGAACTTCTTCATAAGAAAGGCTATCCTTTATACCAAGATTCTCTAATGGTACTATGGATGTCGGATCACCAACACATATCTTCAACAAGGAGACATGGAAAATCGGATGCACCGATGCCAAGTCATTTGCTAAGTCAAGTTCATAAGCAACCTTACCAATACGCCTCAAAATCTGATATGGGCCCACGTAACGGGGACTAAGCTTCCCTTTCTTCCCAAACCTCATTACACCCTTCATTGGTGAAGTTTTCAAGTAGACCCAATCATCAACATCAAATTCTAAATCTCTCTTCCTAACATCGGCATAAGACTTTTGTCGACTTTGAGCCATTTTCAACCTTTCTATAATAAGCTGAACTTTCTCCATAGCCTCATGTACCATTCGGGACCTAGCAAAGAAACTTCACCAACTTCAAACCAACCTCTAGGAGATCTACACCTCCTACCATAGAGAGCCTCAAATGGAGCCATACCAATATTCGAATGATAGCTATTATTATAGGCAAACTCAATCAAAGACAAATGATCATCCCAATTACCCTTGAAATCAATCACACAATCTCTCAACATGTCTTCCAAAGTTTGAATAGTACGTTCCACTTGCCCATCAGTTTGAGGATGAAAGGCCTTACTAAGATTAACTCGAGTACCAAGGCCCTTTAGAAAAGATCTCCAAAACTGAGAAGTGAATTGGGTACCACGATCAGAGATAATGAATAAAGGAACTCCATGCAACCTAACCATTTCTCTCAAGTACAACTTGGCATAATCCTCCACAGAATAAGAAACCTTGACGGGAATGAAATGGGCTGACTTCGTCATTCGATGTACAATAATCCAAATCGAGTCATCTTGCCGCCGGGTGCATGGTAAACCAACAATAAAGTTCATATTCAGATCTTCCCACTTCCAAGTAGGGATACTAATGTCTTGGGATAAACCCCCCAGCTTTTGATGTTCAACTTTCACTTTTTGACAATTAGCACACTTATCCACAAATTTTGCAATATCTTTCTTCATTCCATTCCACCAATAGACCTCTCGTAAGTCGCGGTACTTCTTGGTGGCTCCTGGGTGAATGGAATATCGAGAACTATGGGCTTCTGATAAAATTTGTTCTCTCAAGCTATCCATATTTGGAACACACAAGCGATCTTGATATCGGAGTACACCATCTCCCCCTTGGGAAAAAGCCTCAACGGACTTCTTGAGCACCGCTCCTTTCAACTTCATCAAGATTTGATCAAGACCTTGTTTTGCTTTCACATCCAACACGAAGGACGATTATGATCCATTACGAACAACCATCCCTCATTTAGTGGAGTCAATTAGCTGAACACCCAATCGGGCCAATCTATGAACATCTCGAACCAATTCCTTCTTACCATCCTCAATGTGAGCAACACTACCCATTGATACGCGACTAAGAGCATCTGCCACCACATTCGCCTTGCCGGGGTGATAGAGGACACTCATGTCATAGTCCTTTAACAACTCAAGCCACCTCCTTTGGTGAAGATTTAGATCTTTTTGCTTGAACACGTATTGCAAACTCTTATGGTTGGTGAAGACATCAACATGCACACCATACAAATAATGCCTCCATATCTTTAGAGCAAACATAACCGCCGCAAGTTCTAAGTCATGAGTGAGATAATTCTTTTCATGAATCTTAAGGTTGCCTTGAAGCGTAAGCAATGACCTTCCCATTTTACATAAGGACATACCCTAGTCCAATCCTTGAAGCGTCACAATAAACCACAAATCCATCAGACATTTTCGATAAGGTCAACATCGGAGCCTAGGTAAGTCTATCTTTCAATTCTTGAAAACTCTTCTCACATGCTTCGAACCATGCGAACTTAACCTTCTTTTGAGTCAAAGCCGTCAATGGGAAGCAATCGAAGAAAACCCTTGAACAAACCTCCTATAATAACCAGCCAAACCTAAGAATCTTCGAATATCCGAAGGTGATATAGGTGTAGGCCAATTCTTAGCCACATCCGTTTTCCTAGGATCTACCTCAATACCTTTACCGAAAATAATGTCACCAAGAAAAGCGAAAGATCTTAGCAAAAACTCACACTTATCAAACTTTGCAAAGAGTTGTTGGTCCTTGAGGACTTGCAACACAATCCTCAAATGATCACTATGTTCATCCTCATTTCTTGAGTAAATCAAAATATCATCAATGAACACAATCATGAACATATCAAGGTATTTTCTAAACACCCTATTCATCAAATCCATAAATGCGGTTGGAGAATTTGTCAACCCAAATGACATTACCAAGAACTCGTAGTGACCATACCTAGTCTGAAAAGTTGTCTTAGGGATGTCATCTTTCTTCACCCTCAATTGGTGATAGCCAGATCGAAGGTCAATCTTGGAGAAATTGCTCGCTCCTTGAAATTGATCAAACAAATCATCTATCCTTGGAAGAGGATACTTATTCATAATGGTGACTTTATTCAATTGACGATAATCAATGCACTTTTGAAGTGAACCATCCTTCTTTCGAACAAACAAAACTGGAGCAACCCATGGAGAGATACTCGGTTGGATGAAACCCTTATCCAACAAATCTTTCAATTGCTCCTTTAACTCCTTAAGTTCTTCCGGAGCCATTCGATAAGTAGGAATAGAGATAGGTTGCGTATTAGGGAGAAGGTCAATATCGAAGTCTATTTCCCTTTCGGGAGGAACACCGAGCAGATCATCGGGAAACACTTCCAGAAACTAATTAACAACGGGGATCGACTCAAGAATAGGGGTTTCAGAATCCATATCCCTCACCTTAAAAAGATGGTATATGCAACCCGTAGAAACCATCTTTCTAGGTTTAAGACAAGAAACAAACTAACCCTTAGGCATTGAGTTTCCCCCTGAACACTCTAAGATAGGCTCATTTGGAAATTGAAAATTAACCACTTTGGTCCTACAATCAATAGAAGCCTAACAAGAATGCAACCAATCCATCCCAAGGATAACATCAAACTCTAACATATCAAGCTCTACAAGATCAACATGAGTGACTCTATGGGATAAGGAAACAAGTAAATTTCTATAGACTCTCTTAGCCACAATGGATTCACTAATAGGAGTAGAGACACATAAAGGATCTAGCAATGCATCATAAAGAACATCAAACCTCATAGCCATATATGGCATCACAAAAGAAAAGGTAGCACCGAGGTCAAGCAAAGCATAAACATCAAGATGAAAGACCTTCAACATACCGGTAACCACATCGGGAAAACCCTCTTGCTCTTGACGAGTCTGAATCGCATACAATCGGTTTCACTTTGGATTTCCACTTGAACCCGTAATATGTTGAGCTTGAGCCTGCCGATGATTATCTCTTTCATTCTTAGCCACTAAGGGAAAATCCCTTATCTTGTGATCCATCTTACCATAACCAAAGTGTGCATTAGGACTGGCTAGACATTTGCCCTCATGTTTTTTCCCACATTTAGCACAAGTAGGCAATAGAGGCACACCACCACTCCCTCCTTGGGGATTAGGGTTAGACACCCTTTCTTTGTTGAACTTGGGAGGAGCATTGGAGGAACCTTGATCGGAACACCTTTGTCAGAACTTAGGATGACCATGTCCATCGGACCTTGAATGTGAGAAGTTACCATCACCGATCTTAGCCCTCTTTGCCTCCTTAGACTTTTCCTTGAGTTTCTCCTCTTCTATTTGTTGAGCATGTACCATGAGACGAGAAATGTCCATATCATTAATAAGCATGGCGGTACGGCACACCTTGACCACTATTTCAGACACCCCTGAAACAAACTTACTCATCCTTGCCCTAGGATTGGCAACCATAGTAGGAGCATATAGAGACAATCGTGTGAACTTCAAAGCATACTCCTTCACACTTATGTTTCCTTGAGGAAGGTTGATAAATTGAAGTACCTTTGCCTCCCTCATCTCAAGGGGAAATCACCTATCAGGGAAAGCAACCTTGAACTTTTACCAATCAAGAGGACCCGTATCATCCGCCCTCTCACTCTTCCATTGCTCAAACCACACTTGAGCCACACCCATTAGTTGACAAGCAGCTAACTCCACCTTTTCCTTCGGCTTCACACCCATGATCATTATCATCTTGTACACCTCATCAATGAACTCTTGAGGGTCTTCCTCAACCTTAGAGCCATGAAACTCCGGAGGATTCATTCTATTGAAGTCCCTCACTCTTGATGCCGCCGTACTCACATTTGGGTTCACGGGAGCCATAACCTCCCTATTAGCTTAAGACGTCATGGCTTGAGTCAACACTTGAAAAGCAGCCCTAAAATCTACATTAGTCACTTGCTCGGCCAAAGGGTCGGTCGAAAATTGAGGAGCTTGAGGAGGAGCTTCTTGTTCCACATTTTCTCTCGCATTCCTTGTAGCATATGAACTTCAAGTGGCCATATCCTAAAAAGCATCGGATAGGGATTAAGAGAGAGATATATAGTCAAACTCTGTTGCACGACTTTAAAAAAATGAAAGAAGTGGAGTTTCTAAACATCTTGTAGCCTCTAATTCATAAATGTGGCACGCTTCACACTCATGAAAAAGATTCTACTCGACGTGGCTTATAAGACTTCCTAGGACCTCTCTAAAACCTTGTTCTCTGAATACCAAGTTTTTCACAACCTAAAGTACCTCCTAGATGTGACATGGTGTACAAGACCCCAAAAGGCCTTATACAAGTAGCGGAAGTCTATACATAGTCTCAAATCCATCTATCAAAAGAATAGAAAGAACGTTGGGGCGTAACTCAATACAAGTCCAAAAGTAAAGAAACATAAAGGAATAACAAGGCAATTTCCTCGAACATATTAGGACTCACCAAGTCTTCAAGCCTCTTCTACTACAAGCTCTAGCCATGAGTGGATGGGGAGGAGTCGTCGTGTCCTACATCAATAAATTAATGTAGGCAAGAGTATGCTTTAGTATAAACATGCACCAAGTATGATAACTATGCATAAAACCATAAGATCATGATAAAAAGGGGACATTTGCATGACATGCAAAGACCAAGCTAAAACATGAGACAAATTAGAAATGTAAGTCATGAAATCGTGGTCAATGCAAGCTAAACATGCTTAAAATACTTATGAGATACTTTGAAAGTCACTTTCGTTCATTATTGTGAGAACTTACATTTAAGAGACATTTAAGACCATGTGAGCTATTAACATGGAATCCGGTGTCTACCCCATACCGAAAAGAGGTGTCCTACTTGCCAAGGTAAGACCATGAACTTCTAGCTTAAGTGGATCCACTAGCAAATGTCCATCTAGAAAATCATCCTATGGTGGCACATAGTTTATGGGACATGGGTAATCACCACTTGTCCACTCGGTGCTACGCATAAATCCCATGAGTTAGTCATAAATCATAATTCATCTTATTTTTAGTAGACATGGGTAATCCCCTCTTGTCTATCATTAGGGAACATGGGGAATCGCCTCTTGTCCTTTTCATTAGAATAGCTCCTTAACTTTGATTCAAGTTTAGTTGAGAAAACTTTTCAACCCTTTATGAATCCATTATGTGAGAACAATTCTTTCACATTCATGGTTTGAGTAATATGTGAGAAACCCTTTCACAACTCAACAACATCAATTATGCTTCAATCTGAAAGCAAGTTTTAAATCATCATAAATTTCATAATTGAACATGCATATATTCATAAAATCCATCTTTTGATCATTTATAACTTCATCATGAAATTCATAGCTTAGAAGACATAAATCATGCATGGGCTCACATAAATTCATCTAAAAGTAATTCAATTTCCCCAATTCATCTTTCATGGTTCAAAACCTCATATTATGATCATAGTCTAGAAATCATGAAATTCGTATGGGTTCATGGGGATTCAACTTAAAACATGCAATCTAACTCAATTCATGCACAATTGAACATAATTCAATCAATTAAATCATAATTTGAAAGAACCCACATGATAGAAGAAAACCCTAAATTCAATTGAGAAGTCTTACTTTGAAATTGGGGAATTTGGGGACCCTATGGAGGAAAGGACTCCATAGGTGAGAGTCATCATACCTCAATGCCAAAAGCTTGAAATCAATGGAGGATTGGGAGACTTGTTCTTCAAACCCTAGCTTCCTCCTTCTTCTTCTTAGAGAGAGAAATATTTGGAGAGGTTTTGGGAATAGTTGAAAAGTGATTAGGAAGGGTAGAAATTAGGCTTAGAAAGCTTATATAGTGCCTAGTATTAAAGGGTAACAAACTTAGATTAGCAATTAAATATTTAGGGAAAAGACCAAAAGACTCTCTAAAAAAATAATTGCTGACCCCCACCAACGGCTTGACCTAAGGTCCGTAGGTCCTCTTACGAGACCATACTTGTTGACTGTCGTTTAGTTCAGAGACCATCAACTCTAGACCCCCAATGACGCAACCCATATACAGCTCGTAGGTCCTTCCACAGACCGTACATAAGGGCCGTAGGTCCCAACATTTGACCCTAAAATTTCTCTATGTCTGGGACTCATCCATGAGACACACCTACAGTCTGTACACTAAACGATGACTCATCCTGCTGAAATGTCAAAAAAGTACTAAAACTTGACATTTTGGGAACTTACATCTCGCCAACCATGGTTCCACCTACGGCTCGTAGGTGAAGCCACGGAACGTCGGTGGTCCCGTAAGTACTGGCACCAAAATAAAATTTTGAAAACCTAAAATTCTTCCCTTTTCGAATCCGAGGTGTTATAATTTTCAAGGTCTACAATGCCTTGTTCTCTAACTCTACTGGCAAGTGGCATGATTTTATAAAGACCAACTAATATGGAGAAATTCCCATGGGTGTCTTGAATGTTGTATAGTAGGCCCAAAGAGCTTCTTCTAACTTTCTTGATCAATCGGTCTTGTTTGCATTAACCGTTTTGGCCAAGATTCTCTTAATCTCCGAGTTAGACACTTCCACTTGCCCACTGGATGATAAGTTCTGGTGACCTTGTTGTTTCACCCCATACTTACTCAATAGTGATGCAAACAACCCATCGCAAAAATGAGAACATCCATCGCTTATAATGGCTGGGGAGTGCCAAACCTCATGAAGATGTATCACTCGAGGAATTGGGTTACCCACATCCCCTCATTTGTAGATAAAGCCACCACTTCTATCTACTTCGATACATAATTGATACCATTCAAATTGTCCTCAAGACAATTAAGAGAATAAATGATCATAGTCAATAAAAATACAAAACTAAGAGTCGAGGTAAATTCCCAAAAAGAGTGATAAAGTGTAGAGATTTGAATTAGGAAATTTATATT
Organism: Solanum appendiculatum; assembly: GCA_018342035.1. Lineage (NCBI taxonomy): Eukaryota > Viridiplantae > Streptophyta > Magnoliopsida > Solanales > Solanaceae > Solanum > Solanum appendiculatum. The sequence goes on from JAGDQO010001485.1 coordinate 193,112, forward strand.
GTAAATCAATTCATTTTCAACAACTAAGAGAAGAGTGGGTGATTCCACCAAATTTATAAAAATGTGTTTTGATATCAAGAGTCAAAATTGAACTAAAATTTCAGATATTCAAACAATAATCTAGGGGGTGCGGGGATTGGAATGATGTCACATAGGGGTAATTGTGTTGCTCAATAGTGCTAAACAATCATGGATAGGATGAGTCATCTTCAATGACATTAATCTTCTTTCGATCTGATAGTACCAATTCATAGAATCTCCTTTCGGTCTCATCTATGTGAATTACAATTCAACCCATTACCTTACGAAATTTCTCTTTTGTGCAGATTTGAATAAAAAGATCCAACCTATAATCTCTCTTTAGAGAAAATCATAGACATCAAACCTAAATTACATGCATTAGACTAATTACTCACTCAATTGATCTCTTCTGAGCATCAATCGAAGATCAAAAATAGAATTAAGTTTGCAACCTTAATCTATGAATTAACCCCATGATAATTAGCCTAAATCCATGAATGAACAGCAATAAAATAGAGCAAAACACAATACCCACTATATTAAATCAACACCCAACCCCATAATTGCATTCCTAGAGTTGGGATTTTAGCCACACATCATAGAAAGTAATGAAATTATACATATCATGAGAGCAGCCATGGATGTGATAAAATTAAGCGGCTATAATCAACACCCACTTCGATTTCAACTTCCAATTGTCAATTTCAAGAGTGAAAGTTAAAACTCCAAAACTAAGAATATTTCTTTTAGAGTTCAAAAGTTTACTCTCTAAAAAGTTATACAAATTTAGGAAGTTAAATTCTCTTCGAAATCTTATACATTTTCTCTCTCCTTTGGGCTATTTATAGTTTCCCAAAAGTTGGCCATAAATTCATTGTGTGACCACTTTGGCAACGTTAGTTAGGTTCGCCAAGTAGATTCAGTGAATCATCAACTGTTCCTTAGCTCGGCTTTCTTTTGCTTCTGGCTTCAGGTGTTTGAACCTTAGTTGAAAAACGTTTTTTAGTATTCCTTTCATATTCAATGGATCATCGATTACCACCTTTGATCGCCTTTTAAGCCTTCATATTTTATCCAAGTCATGTCACCTTCGGCGATGATCATTCAATTCACCCTTCACTTTGAGTGAGTCACCATTTTGCTCATTGGTTCACCGACCTTCCTTGAGAATCTTCAATTGTGAGCACTCTCACTTTAGGTGAGGTCAGGCCATTTGGGGGATCGACCCTTTTAATTAGGCGACTACCCGTGTGGACTTCTTCCCTATTTTTGGCCATTCTTTCAAAAATTCATCCTTACCTTGTCCCGTTGCCTCCATAGCTTCAAATCATCAAAATATCATTAGAATAGGACATAATTAGGCTTTGAGGACACTAATTATTGAACTAAATAGGCCTCAAATGAGTGTAAATCTACCAATCATTAACACGGCCAACTTAAACTTTTGTGTGTCCTCAAGTAAATCAAGAACACAATTAGTTCAACAAGGGTGTCTACAACAATTCGCAATAAGAGCTAATATGCAAGTGCCAATACAAGACAACTCTCAAGCAAATGCATAATTCACTCATGATCAAAAAACTTCAAATGATGACTAGCCGATATCAATTTAAGCCCGATCTCACTATTGCTTCTTTTCTAGTGCAAATCCATGTTTCAACAAATGCATTCAAGTGCCCTAACATTAAGAATGATTCCATGCTCTCACAAACCAAATCAATAATAAAGTTAGGAATCAATACAACTCTCACTCTTTGAAAGAGAAATACATGCAAGCATCATCCCTTAGGTTTGCCCATATTTTTAAGTCATCACACAACCTAGTTTATGCAAGATCTAAAGGGTCTTTTAGGCTTGTAATGGGGTTGAAGGTAAAGGTATGGTCAATTTGGCTTAGTGGCTTCACCTTTTCAAAAGCATTGTTGCAATCATCTTCAGCTCTTCTCAAGTTCTTTCCATTCTTTTCACTTGGAAACTCAAACTTCAAATTGTCAATCATTTTGTTGGACACCCCTTTTAATTCATCACACTTTTCTTATTCATTTTAATTTTCAAATATTTGCTCATCATTCCTTTCCTTTTTTTTATAAGGAAGGGTTCTTTCTTTTTGAAACACACATCAAATTTGAGTCTCCATTTTTCTTCTTTTTCATTCCATTTGTCTTTCCTTCATCCTTCCTTTCCACAACCCAACTTAGGCTTTTGGCCTAAGTTGGCTATTCAAAAAAGCTAATGCTTAGAAAAGGATTTATGCGTGAGAAGTTAGGGACAATTTAGCTCAAGAGGTTTCAACAAAGTTGTCAACAAACGGTTTAGGTTCAAATGGTGACATGATGGTTGCACTACCTCACAAGGTAGTCACAAAAGGTATGAACATTTAGGTTTTCTTTCAAAATTTGTGCCCTAGATCATTTCTTGCATTCACCAAAGCTAGACAATCAGACTAACAAGTCAAATTCTAGGATTCAACAAGCATGGTTTCAAGTAAAATCTCACCACACAAGGAACTTCCAAATACAATCATTTAGCAAAGCCCTATAAGATCAAAAGCTTACGTGCGATGTTCATGGAAAAGATCATATCAAACCTCAGCTAGTCAAAGAATCAAAAAGATAATTCAGAAGTGTAGCCACACCGATTTCTTCTTGCAACACAGACACTAAAAAATTTCTCATCATAAGGATTATCCAATACATAGATATTGAACACAATCAATCCTCGAACATTAACAATAAAAACTCAAGCATCTCAAAAGCGTCCAAACTCACGGGGAAAATAAATAAGGAGAGACAAAATGAGCTAAACCAACAACTATCATAATAAAAACAAAAATACAAAAATACTACAAATATCTAAAACTGAAAATAACAAATTACAATCCAAAAAGGGGAATATTGGCACAAGTGCCCTCACCCCACCAAAATAAAGTAAGCAATGTCCTCATCCTAGCATCATTGCCCGACAAAGTTGGAGCAACAATCAGTAGCATAGCATCAACCGGGGCATCAGTGCCTGTCACATCTAATGGAGGAATAAGGGGGTCTGAAGACACCCCACTGGTGCCTAGTGTAGAGGTCTCCACACGAGATCTATTCATCGTAGCATGTACCATAGTCTTCTTAATATCCTACAGCTCCGTCAAGGTAATAGCACTCCGCTGCTCATCGTCTTCTCTGTGAATCTCCTTCTCATCCATCTCCTCAGCTAAATCATCATCAGCCTCATCCTGAACTCTCTCACCATCATCAACAGTATCAGTACCACCATGCTGCTCAGCCACACCACTAGGAACCTCATTACTCGGCATATAGGTAGGCATAGACTCGGATGCATCAGGCAAGGGAACCTCACCCCAAAGCATGGAAATGTCGATGGATTTTAGCTGGTCCACATCAACCCTAGGAGTCGTAAGCTCAATCCTCATAGCTTTCAACTCGACTGAGCTACCGTCACTCTTCTCCCTATCCTCAATCCTAGCCGTAAGGTTATCTAACCTCTTACTATATGAAGTCAAAGTATTTTGGAACACTACAAACTTGGCTCTAACGGGGAGCAAGGCATCCTTAATAGCCCTATCAATCAACTTGGGCATCTCATACTCTACCCTCGCAGCTCTCACATCCACAGACCGAGCAAGGTTATCCATATTGTATATCATGGCATGGGTCAAGTGGGGTTGGGAAATAAGAGTAGGAGTAGCAGTTGTGGAAATAGATGGCACAAAAGAAGATTAGGGTGCACTTGATGGCTCTATAGACGGAGTAGGTTGAGCAGTATTGGCTTCAAGGCCAGCAGGATCAACAAAAGGTGTAGTGTTTGGTGGTAGTGGCTTCCTCCGAGCCACATCATCCCTCAAATAATCCGCCTCAATCCTTCTAATGTTTCTGGAGGAGGTGGGGGTGATCCTCATATCAGTCCTCTCCCAGAAAAGGGATTCCCGCAGCCTCACACAATTGTGTGATCAAGACAGGGAAGGGGAGATAACTCTGCTCCTAAAAAGCACGCATCAATATCTCATCTCCAATAATGGACCCCATATTGATTTTCTCCTAGTGAATACTTATAACCACCAATACAACTTTTAGATGCCGGTGAATATATTTATTTTGGGATGCATGATGGTGCTGTGGATGAATCCAAACCAATACTGGGCCCCAACATTCAGGTCCTTCTTCTCAATCTTCACTGCGTTAGCCATCCATGGAGGAGAGATATATGTAATAAGTGGTGCTAGCTAACCTTTTAAAGTGTCAAGAACATGCTACATCCACAGCTTGAACATCTCAACTCAATTTTCCTTAGTGCCCAAAGCAATGTTGATTTTACCTAAGTGGCACAGTACCATCTTGCCACGAGCCTCAACCTCGTCCAAGGGCTTCCAAACAATACCCTTCCTCTTCTTTTGCAAGGCATGTGCATAGGCCACATAGAATTCCAGTACCTAGGCCAGGACATAAAGGGGTCGAGGTCTTGTGAACCTCTCAAATCCATGAAACTTGATTGTATCCCAGATAGCAAGTAGTCACTCATCACCCCATCTGTGGAGAATTGTCTCTCCTTAAGAATCATGCATTTTCATGTGGCTTTGAGCCTATTGAGGGATCTTGGAGTGATGATTGGGAGAACTCGTGAAGCACTCACATTTGAGACCGAGTTTGGAGCCAACATGGATCTGATGTCTGACCTCTTTTTAACTATTATCATCTTAGGCTTCTCACTCACATGCATAGAAGAGCACGACGTTGTTGTTGAGATGCCGTAGAGGGCTCATTTATAGATATCCCTTTGTTTCTCATCGGAGGAAGAGAAGGAGGAGAGTCTTTCTTTGATTTTGTATCAGAAAATATGGCTCTATTACCCTTACTTCTGGCCATTTCCTGCAAGGTATAACAATTAAAAACATAGATTGGGTGAAGGTTAGTTGAAATCAAATGCAAAACAAACACAGTTCTGAGGCTAGCCTACTGAGAAGGCGATTTGCCTAACAGGTTAGGCGAGCTCATTGAAGCTAACAGACTTCAATTCAATTTTACTCAGGCATGAAGGGCGGAGTCATCTCCAACTCAGTGATAGGACAAATTGGTTTTAGTGAGCTAAGACAAGATTGCTGAAAGTGACAGTGCAACACTAAAAGGAACATGCACAAAGGGTGATATCCACTCCCACTTGGTGATTTGCCTAGAGGATTTCTTCTATGTAAGACAAAATAGTCGAATGGTACATTGCTCAGGTGACACATTCAAGTACAAAAAGTTATTTGAGGCTTACTCAGTGACTCACCTAATCATCTTGGTGAGCTAAGACAAGCCCACTAAACATGTAATTTCCGTCCAATGCAAAATTTGACAAGTTCAACACCAATACACAACAATACCCAATACTCAATCAGTTTTACAAGCTACCCACATGCTATTCGACCCATGGGTACAAAGACTTCCCATAAATTTCACAAGGCATTGTCCACAATGACGATTTGCTCTTAAGAAAGTAATCACTCTATTTATCATTGGGCAAATACAAGTCATAGGGACAACCCTAGGCTAATCAGACTTCATCCACATTCAATTTAGGCAAGACCTACTATATCCAAAGAAACAATTTCATATTTTAACCTTCTTAGTCAATTTTCACATTTTCAGGTACTAATTTGACTATCTAACTCATGGGTAGAGTTCAATACTGTACATTTACCACTACCCACACAAATTAAAGAACAAAATATCACTGACAATTCGAAGCCCATACCAAAACCAACAAGTTTTAGCACAAATAGCAAGATAGAACTTGAAAACCAACCTCAGAGATTATAGCTAGGCAAGACGGGTTAGGGATCGAGAATGTAACTCTTCAACACACTCCAATCAAGTGAAATCATGCAAATGAGCTCACACAAACACCAAAACAAGCGTATGGGGAGTTTAGGAAGAAAGGGAGATAAAAAACATGAAAGGTTTTCTTTTAGAACTTGAAAAGACATGAAAGGGTTTCTTTTAGAACTTGAAAAGACTCTTGGCCTAGTTAAATCAGGCGCACTCTGTAGACTGTGACTAACTGATGTGCTGTGAACTTACACTACTTTTGATTCATTAAACTTAGATTTTTTCATATGTCTTAGGCATTTTGGTAGTAGATGTGATCGTATTTGTACTTAATTTTATAGGATATAGGCTTTTGGAGCAGTTGATGAGTAAAGTGTTTCAGCAGCAAGATTTGGTTGATGTACGAGTCGACTTACGAGTTGTCATGCCTTTGACGAGCCGTAGGTTGAAGTCGTAGGTTCCGAAGCTGGAAATTTTAGCTAAGTATGGAATGATGATTGAAGAGGACGATCCGTATTTTCTGCTACGAACCGTAGATGAGGAACCATAGAAAACTTCAAAGGAGGTCAACTTTAGTACTTGATTGACGGAAGAATAGGACTGACCGTACTAAGGTCTACAAACCATAGATCATGCCCGTACAAAGTGACCTTCATATTATTGACTATATCTTGACTGATGGATGGAACCTACGAGCCGTAGGTCACCAACCGTAGATGGCACTACCCAAGCAGAATTTCTTGAGCTTTTCTTTCTCTACTTAGTTTAGGTTTTGTTTTCTATAAATATATGTTGTAATTTTTGATTTTTATAAGTTTTTGGTGATAGATGATTTGCGATACATTATTTTGGCTTTGGGATTTATTTAATCAAACACTTTTGGTATTTAATTCTTGAGGTTGGTTTATGTAATTGGCTTTTGTTCTTCAATTTGAGATTGTGGATTTCATCGATTCTAATTCTAAGTTCATGTTTTATTCTCTAAACCCTAATATGACTTGTGAACAACAAAGCATGAACAACTAAATCCACAACTAGGGTTGTGGAAACCATGAGTAATTAACAAAGTGAAACTAATAATGAAGTAATTCTTGGTAAAGTGTTTAGGCATGTATTTGTTAATCTCTTTATTTTGAATGCTTTTTAATGGTGTACAATGTTAGAACATGACTCGTTCCTACTTGCCGGACCAAGAAAGTAATGAATGAGAAAGAGATTAAACAACATTGATTTAGCATGATAATCCGGTATCTAATAGTTTGAACCACATATGCTGAGGGCTAATATGGGTCAAAGGTAAGGGTTAGTAAAGCATACATGTAGACAGACCTAGTTGCGTGGTGAAATTTCCTATTTTAAGGACCAATCACTTAGGAGATACCTAACTTACCGACTATGCATGTTAAACGCTAAAAAATAGTTACTATTATTAGGTTTACTAAGCTAAGAGCTTGTCACGATCCGATTTCTCGAGTCATGATGGGGCCTACCAACCCACAAGTAGGCCAGCCAAAACCCTATCCCAGAACTGAACAGTAATGGGACTATGGGTGGAAACTAATCCTCAACTAAGTGGAAGCAACAAATACATCACATAAGAAGGCTGAAGCAAAACCAAACTATAAATATATATACAAGATACCTCCTAGAATCTTGAAGTCACAAGTACAGAACTACTAGCAAGAGTACAAGTCCCAAAAGTGGACCACATAAACATACTATCTCGAAAGCAAAAGACAAGTCAAAATATACAATACAGAAGGAGACAAGTAATCCTAGAACGCCGTGTGCTCACTCTCGTGTCCCGAACAAACAGCTGCAGGCTCGATCTCAACGCTGATAACTGGTGCTCAGACCTGTATCACAAATAGATGCAGAGTGTAGCATGAGTACCAAACAACAGGTACCCAATAGGAATCATAGGCCGACTGAGCAGGAAAGAGAAAAATAGGCAGACAAGGTAGAATCAGCTCAAACACACGTCTACAGAATGGAAGCAGAGGAAGCGGAAAGCAAAAATGTACAACTAAACTAAACCCAACTGAGCCCCCTATAAGACCCGCTGGGCACACTAGTGCGCAAGTTTAAATAAAACCCGAACAGATCCCCATAAGAACGACAGGTACACAGAAGAGGTAATCTACATAAACGAAGGAAAACACCACTCCAGAAGCCTCAACACCCATGGTTCCCGAACCCAAAAGATAACACCTGGTCCCCACCCGATCATTAGTCACGAGCTAGAAATATCAGACTCTAATCGGGTAACATCAGCCTCGAGCTGGAACAATACCTGGGCCCAGCCTAATCATCAGCCCCGAGCTGGCAATATCGGGTCCCACCTGCATAACCTCAGCCTCGGACTGGAATAAACAACCTACGCTTGACAGTCTAGCGCTGGAAATATCGGCTCCAATCAGATAACGTCAGCTGTGCAACTGGGACTAGTAGCCTGCGCTCAATGGTCTCGCCTTGGAAATACCAAGCTGCAATCGCGTAACGTTAGTTGCGGATCAAAACTTACCGAATATCCCCGACAGCCTGTGCTGGAAATACTGAATGCTAACCGAGTAACATCAACTGCGTACTGGAGCCCACAACCTCGAACCAAATAAAAGAGCCAACAGCCTCAAACCGGAAAAGTCACCACTAAATTGTACGATGCAATGCTAAACACCATGGGCCGCCGCCCATATAAGAGTGTCAACCGAAGGCTCCCAGCCTAGTATAAACCAATCGACAGTCGGTGCAATGGAAAAATCTTCAAGCAATAACCCAGAATTGCAGAAATAGAGAGAAGGGATCAGAAGGTCTGACAGCCATGAAACGCCTAAACTAAGGCCCAACTATCAGACCAAAGCCTGCTAAACTAGTCTACAAGGACCTAGTCCATCCAAAATGACGTCAGATACGTACTCAAGTCAGCAGGTGCATAGGACTAAGGCAATACTCTCCTAGCCTACTGTAAGGCCGAAACAATCACAGAAACCAACAGAGATCAGAAGAAATCAAGCAATTATCTCGAACCCAAGCATGCATTAATAGATAACCACCCAGCAGATAATCCACAACAAATTAACAACAAACTAAGCAAACTACTCAACCCAAGGAATGATACTAATCCTGAACATCCCAAAAATCAACCCTAAACGAAGAAAAACGGAGAAGAAGAAGAAGAACACTAGCTACCCAACCCCAGATTCACACAAGTCGACAAGCATTTACCCAATCATTCTCAATCTCGAAAGAAGGGAAGTCGTAGTCTACCAGTAAGCCGGTCATGCACGCTTCAAGTCATTCAACCAGAGATTTCCCCTACAAAACAACCTCAGACTGCTGCCACACTGTAAAAAATAGAGTCACAGCGTCAATACAGTCGTTTAGACACTAAAACCAGCAAACTCGGAGACAGACCAATTTCGAAATCAAAATTGGGAATGTGGGACCCGCTCAAAATTTTCTGGAATTGACTCAGCGAAGAGGACCCAAATCCTTCCTCGAACCTGCAACCCAAAACGGAACGCTAATAAGGGCTCAGATCAGCTCCAAACAGCCAACACAAGAGAAAGAAAAATAGTACACAATTACGCCAAGAAAGCAACTTACGCCTCAAATTCATGACAATCGAGGAGCACCCAATGCTAAACAACAAAAAACCCATGAAGCAAACGAGATTCAGAACGCCTGGACTTCGAATCACAAAAAACTGACAACCGAGGAGGGAGATATGAATTTTTGAAGATAATAACTAAATGAACCTCGACCTCCATTATATAACCACTGCTGCCCGCTCTTCTCCTCGAACGCGGCCCCGAGGCTCAGTGAACGGTGAGGCAAACAAACCACTTGATATCAAAATATACCACACCTGACCCTGAGCCTACGTTACATGCTAAGAAAGTTCTATAGCGATCCTAAGTGACCCGTTTTGAAAGTCAAAGCAGAGAAAGTAAGGGCAAGCCTATAGTATTGAGCACAAACTATACATAATTTGTTCTGAGTGTGAGTGAATTCTAAGTCCCTTACTAAATATCAAATACTGTGTGAAAAAGGGATTTCTTTGTGGTAAGCGCATAAGTTGCATTATTGAAGAATCGATATCATGGTGATTGTTGTCTATGTATGTGAATGTGCTTATTGATATGTCTATGTCATGTATTGATCCACATGAATTAACTTATTGAGTTTATGAAGTAATTTGCAATATGCTGAGAATAAATAAGGAGGATGATGATTGAGAGAATGTTGTGTGATTGCTTGAATTGTGGGTTGCTTATGCACAAGTATCATTTAGAGTTTGTTGTGTCGCTTGAGGACAAGAAATGATTTTAAGTTGAGGGTCTTGATGTACCGTGAACTTACGGTGCTTTTGATGCATTAAACTTAGAGTTTTGCATATGTCTTAGGCATTTTGGTAGTAGATGCGATGGTATTTGTGCTTAATTTTAAAAGAAACAAGCTTTTGAATAAGTTGATAAGTAAAGTGTTGCAGCAACATGATTTCGGTGAGGTACGAGTTGACTTACGAGCCTTCATTCCTTTGACGAACCGTAGGTTGAAGTCATAGGTTCAGAAGTTGGAAATTTTAGATAAGTATGGAACGACAATTGAAGATGATGAGCCATAGTTCCTACTACGAACCGTAGATGAGGAACCGTAGAAAACTTCAGAGGAGGTCAACTTCAGTACTTGATTGTTGGAAGAATAGGATGGGCCGTACTAAGGTCTACGAACCATAGATCATGCTTGTAGAAAGTGACCTTCTGATTATTAACTAACTCCTGACTGATGGAAGGACCTATGAACCGTAGGTCTTACTACGAGCCGTAGGTCACCAACCGTAGACGACACTGCCCAAGCCGAATTTTTGAGCTTTCCTTTTCCTACTTAGTTTAGGTTTTGTCTTCTATAAATATAAATTGTAATTTTCATTTTTGATAAGTTTTTTGTGATACACGATTTGTGATACATTATTTTGGCTTTAGGAATTATTTAATCAAACACTTCTCTAAACCCTAATATGACTTGTTAACAACCAAACATGAACAACTAAATCTAAATCTAGGCTTGTGGGAACCATGAGTAATTAACAAAGTGAAACTAATAATGAAGTAGTTCTTCATAAAGTATTTATGCATGTATTTGTTAATCTCTTCGTTTTGAATGCTTTTTAACGGTGTACGACGTTAGAACATACTTCGTTCCTAGTTGCCGGACCAAGGAAGTAATAAATGAGAAAGAGATTAAACAACGGAGATTTAGCGTGATAATCTGCTATCTACCTGTCTGAAGCACATACGCTGAGGGCTAATATGGGTCAAAGGTAAGTGTTAGTAAAGCATACACCTGTAGACGGACCAAGTTGCGTGGTGAAATTACCTATTTGGAAGACCAATCACTTAGGCGATACCTAGCTTACCGACTATGCATGTTAAACACTGGAAAAGAGTTACTACTATTAGGATTACTGAGTTAAGAACTTGTGGGGAACACATGTGCCCTGGCTTCATTCTCATATTGATATTACAAACTGCTAATTCTATTACTTGTTTACTTGTTTACTTGTTACTTTACATCAATCAATTAGAATTTTAGTTTTCAAAACCCCTATTTTTACAGAGATCACTTGGCTAAACGTTCAAATAATAATAAATTAGACTAAGTCTGAACCATATACCTCGTGGGATCGACCCTAACCTTTGTTAGGTTCTTTATTTGACAACGACCACTTATACTTCTTAAGGGAGGTGTAATTTTGGTGTATCACTAACGTCACCGAATGCATTCAGCGAAACACCGAAGGATCTTAAGCTTGCCGATGAGGCCTAAATGAATACCAAACCTGAAGGTCAACTCGGCAGACTCGATGGAGTCCGCTTAGAGTATTTTGGTGGATTGCCGACTGGAGTCCTGTTTGCCAAAGTTGACAGTACAATTTTTCCAATTTTTCAGCGCAGAAGGCGAACATAAAGATTTCCACAAAATGATTCCGGCAGATCACCAACTTGGTTTTGGCATCACCTAATTCAACTTTCTCAACATTTTTACTTCTTTTCAACCTGCGCTCACAACACACGTTATTGAAAGTAATAAAATTAACTTGGGTTGCCTCCCAATAAGTGCCTTATTTAACGTCGTGGCATGACACAATTCTTACTCAAAAACCATCATTTTTTGGTTTTGGGATGGTGTAACTAGACAACATTCCCTTTTTCCTTGGATTGAGATGGGAGGAGAGTTGAAACAACTGAGTCTCAAGCTATTTAATTGTCACAGCATGCAAAGTAACCATTTGGGTTAAGGTGGAGAAGTCATTTTTCAAATTCTTCAACACCTTGCCAGACAGCTTTTTGAAGATCCTTGTTAGCATGTCATCCGTGCAGTTTCCCTCTGGTCCAGCTAGTTCTTTTGGTTTGGAATGATCATGATGTGGGACACACCTATCTTTTTCAAACTCTCTCTATCACTCTAATTTCCACCCTGATATCTCAAACCATTGTCTCGCTCCTTGTTCCAACCTTGGTTACCACCTGGTCTTGGGTAGTTTGGATGAGAAACCCCCATTTGATTTCACAAGAATTGGACTTCTTCATTATATAATATGTTAAACTTGGCATCTTTCCAGCACTGCCCACTACTTGTACCCACAACATTTACCACCTTAAGTCCACTTCCCATGACGTGCTTAGATAGCAGGTCAAATTGGGTTAGCATTTCAACCATATTTTCATCCCGCTCATGATCTTTTTACAATTGCTCCTTGGTCATACCCATGTGTAGAGAAGATACTTGATCTTCTCTAGTATGCCATGAGCGGTTAATCTTTGTCATGTCATCGAGTAACAATGCTGCTACTTCATATGGCTGCCTCATCAACCAACCTTGAATCAATTGGTCGGCTAGCCCTTTGTTAATAGTATCCAAGCTGAAGTAGAACTATTGCAGTAACAAGTTGTCCAAATCATCATGTGTTGCACATTGCAATAATAATGTTTGAAGCCTCAACCATGTCTCATGAAAAGGTTCACCAGCACCCTTTTAAAGTTTTTGTTGCTACCCCTAAGCTATATCATTTTCGAGGGAGAGAAGAATCTCTCAAGGAAAGCATCGGTCAGCTCATCCCACGAAGTGATAGAATCATTAGGTAGCTCGGCTAACCATCTAGTAGCTTCACCCATTAAGGAAAATGGAAATAGCCTCAGCCAAATGGACTCTTGTGAAATGTTCTTAAAGGTGAATGGCTCATGAACATCCAAAAAAATTCTGAGGTTTTCATGGGGGTCTTCTTGAGTAAGGGCACTGAACATTCCTCGCATTTGAAGAAATTGAAATACTGCCCTCCCGGTGGTAGGAGGCAACCAGATTGCTCCCTTGCTTTGGATGATGTTTACATGCATATCATTCACATCACCCATGTGATCATTTTGCCTAAAGTGACTAGCGTCGTCACTTCCATTGTCTTTCTTTGTACCCCTGCAATTGAGACAAAACAACAACACCTAACAACAATGTAATACAACTAAACAAATTTACAAACTAACTTCACAAATTAAATTCTTAGCCATGACTCCCCGGCAACGGAGCCATATTTGATAACACTCAAATTATTCTCAAGACAATTAAGAGAATAAGCGGTTGTAGTAAATTAAAAAATCCTACTAAAAGTTGGGGTTGAACCCACAAAGAGTGATATAGTGCACAGATTCCAATAAGAAAATTTAGATTGTAAATCAAATCATTTGCAACAACTAACAGAAGAGTGATGATTCCACCAAATTTAATTAAAAGGGTTTTGATATCAAGAATAAAAATTGAACTAAAATTTTAGAGATTCAAATAAGTAGGAAATAATCTAGGGGTGCAGGGATTGGAATTGATATCACATTGGAGTAATTGTATTGCTCAATAGTGATAAACATTCATGGGTAGGTAGGATCATCTTCAATGGTATTAATCTTCTTTCAATTTCATAGTACCAATTCATAGAATCTCATTTTTGTCTCATCTATGTGAATTACAATTCAACCCATTACCTTACAGAATCTTTTTTTCGAGTAGATTTGAACAAATAGATCCGATCTATAATCTCTCTACAAAGCAAACCATAGACATCAGACCTAAATTGCATGATTAGACTAATTACCCACTCCAATTGATCTCTTTCGAGCATCAATCGAATTTCTAAAATAGATTTAAGTTTGCAAACTTAGCCCATGAATTAACCCATGCTAATTAGCCTAAATTCATGAATGAACAACAATAAAATAGAGAAAAGCACAATACCCACTATATTAAATCGACACCCAACCCCTTAATTACACCCCTAGAGTTGGGGTTTTAGCCACACATCATAGAAAGTAAAGAAATTATTCCTATCATGAGAGCAGTCATGGATATGATGAAATTGACTGGTTATAATCAACACCCACTTTGATTTCATCTGCCAATTGGCAATTTCAAGAGTGAAAGTTAAAACCCCAAAACTAAGAATGTTTCTCTAATAGTTCAAAAGTTTACTCTCTAAAAACTCATACAAACTTAGGAACTAAAATTCTCTTCAAAATTCTTATACATTTTCTCTCTCCTTTGGGCTATTTATAGTTTCCCAAAATTTGGCTTAAAATTCACTGCGTAACCACTTCGGCGATGTTAGTCGGGTTTGCCAAGCAAATTTGGTGAATCACCGTTTGTTCCTTAGCTTGCCATTCTTTTGATTCAGGCTTCAGGTGATTGAACCTCAGTCAGTGAACTCATTTGAGTATGTATTTTACATTCAGCGAATCACAAATTACCACTTTTGATCACCTTTTAAGCCTTCATATTTATCCAAGACTTGTCACCTTCGGCAATGGTCATTCTGTTCGCCCTTCACATTCAGTGAGTCACCATTTCACTCATTGATTCACCGACCTGCCTTGAACATCTTCAATTGTGAGCAATGTCACTTTAGGTGAGGTCAGGCCATTTGGGCGATCTGCGTTTTTGATTAGGCGACTGCCAATGTGGAGTTTACACTTCTTCCCTATTTTTGGCCATTCATTCAAAGATTCATCCTTGCCTTGTCCCTTTGTGTTCATAGCTGTAAATCATCAAAATATCATTAGAATAGGAAATAATTAGGCATTTAAGACACTAACTATTGAACTAAATAGGCCTTAAATAAGTGTAAATCTACCACTCATTAGTAATCCACAGCCAACAAAATATATCTATTTCCATATGAGCTCATGAATAGACCTATGAACTCAATCCCCCACACATCAAATAACTCCACCTCAAGGATTGGAGTGAGGGGTAACTCATGTCTTTAGGAAACACCATGTTGTTTTTGACATTGAATACATGCCTCGGAAAAGGCATTAGCATCTTGCTATAAGGACAAAATTAATAACCACTTTGAAGAACTTTAGATGTTATACAAACTCTATCATGATGCTCAGCAATCGATGATTTAGGGCAAGGTTCGAGAATAGCCTTCACTCCAACCTTTGGAACACATCTCTGTATAATGTGGTCAGAACACTTTCGAAACAAGTATGGTTCATCCCAAAAGTACTTTTTAATGTTAAAGAGGAACCTTTTTCTTTGATACCCATTCCATCCTTTAGGAATGAGCCCACACACCACATAATTAGCACACACACAACACATAATTAGCATAGTCCATATACCATGGAGTTGCACAATTAGAAATTACAATCACCAATTCATTCGGAAAGGACTCTTCAATGTACCTTACATCAGCAAACACCACATTAGATTAAAGGCGAGACAAATGGACCGCCACTTGATTTTCACAACCCTTTCAGTCCTTAACCTCAGTCAAATTCTTGAAATAGTAATACCCAATGAATTAGCCTCGGTTTAGCCTCTTTCTTTAACATTAAGTACCTTATTACAGTATGGTCCGTGTGCACAACCACCTTGATAACTAGAAGATAGGCCCTAATCTTCTAGAATACATATACAACCACAAACAATTCTTGTTCTGTGACGATGTAATTTTTTTGAGCTCCATTCAACATTTTGTTAGCATAGTAAATCGGGTGAAATAATTTTTTATTCCTTTGTCCAAGGATCACTCATAGAGTGTCACGACCCAGGGTAGCCCCTAGATGTAACACGGCATACAAGACCCCGAGAGGCCTCATACAAGCCCTTAGCATACATAACATACAAGATAATAGAACAATAAGAGTTCAAAAGACCATTTGTATATCAAAGCTTCACTCAAAACAGCGGAAGTCAACAACTCATATCTCAAAGCCTTCTAACATCATAGAATACGAATAAAAGTGACAGGGATGCAGCCCAATACAATATCCAACACTGAAAAGAAACGACATGAAAAATAAAAACAACTAGGCCATGTCCTCAGATGGATGAGGACTCACCAAGTCTTCTTCCCAACTCTAAGTCAATGCTCTAGCCACGAGTAGGAGAACTGCCACGTCCTACACCAAGGAAGTTGATGCAGGCAAAAGTATGCGTAAGCACAATTAAGTACTAAGTATGATAGCAATGCATATAAATACATAATTCATGCTAGAGATAGAGACATAATCATGACATGCAATGGCCAAGCTAAAAAACATGAGAAACATGAAACATAAAGCTTATATCAAGGCCAAAGCAAACTAAATCATCTTTCCTTCTTTTCTATACTTCATCATGAGAAAACTTGCTCATTAATTTGTGGGGAAAATCCTTAACCAACATGTAAGACCATGTGAGCTATAAACATAGAATCCGGTGTCTACCCCACACCGAAAAGGGGTGTCCTTACTTGCCAAGGTAAGAACCATAGCTTCTAGCTTTAGTGGATCCACTAGCTAATCAAAGGTCTATTCAAGATATCCTATGGGGGCACATAGGTATGGGACAATAGCGATCTCCTCTTGTCCTCTCGGTGCTAAGCATAGTTCCCACGGATTAATCACAGTCATAATCTTTTCATATCATTAGGAAGCATGGGGGATCTCCCCTACCTCACTATGAGTAGAAATGAGGGATCTCCTCTTGTCCTTTCCATTAGAATAGCTCCATAGAAGACATGAGGGATCTCCTCTTGTATTGTCTTGGATAGGTATGAGAGATCTCCTCTTGACTATCATAGGGAGGGGGAAAACATGAGGGATCTCCTCTTGTTCCTTTCATTGAATCTACTCCTATTCTCCTTAGTTAACAAAATCATTTTATAATTCATCATCAATATCTACATATCATAAAACTTTAATGCTTCAATCTCAAAGCACCTTTAAAGCATCATTAACTTAATAAGAGACACGTATGAGTTCATAGGCTTTATCTTTTATTAGTTCATTATGCTCATAATTCATAAATAACGGGTTCAGAGGACTTTATCTCAAACCATGCAATTCAATGCAAGCTAACACTTAGAATGTCAAAATCAAGGCAATTTAGTCATACTTGAAGGAACCCACATAAAAGAGGAAAATCATGCTTTTAACTTGATCATGCTAAATTCATAAGATTATCCTCAATTCATACATACGTCACGTTTGATTTCATGGAGAATTCATAAACTTCATCAAATCATAACTCAACCAAACAATAAAGGAAAAATTATCAAATTGGGGAGAATTAGCTTGGGATCATGGGGGTTCATACAATCTTTACACCAAATCATGTAATTCACGCTAATTCGTGCACTAAGTTACTTTATCATGCTAAATCGTGCACTAGGAATCATAAAATCAATAATTGGAATCATAATTGAAGAACCCACAATGATTGATCACAAAACCCTAATTCAATTGGGTTAGAGTAAACCTTTGAAAATCATGAAGAAGAGGAAGGGCCTATTGAAGGAAAAGACTCCTAATGGTGAACACTATCATACCTCAAAGCAACCCACAAGAAATTGGAGAATATTGAAGGTCTTCAATGGAGGATTCAAGCTCCTTCTTCTTCTTTGAGAGTTGAGAGAGTTTCTTTGAGAGAGAAGAGTTTTGGAATGAATTAGAATGAAAGAAATTAGGCTTAGAAAGTATTTATAGGTCTAAGATTAAGGGTATACCTGTGAAACGACCCCAAAAATGCCCGAAAATGTGCTTCAGAAACACCTATAATTGTAATTTCCATATATCTCAAAATCCGTGCATGATTTCAGAAATTCGACTTCATATTCTTATTTGTGGGGTCAAATTGTGTGGGAAATGGGTCTAACCCGAATTTTAGAGCAACCGTATCAAAATTCAAAAATCGCAAAAATTGCGATTTGGAGGGTCAACTTTAAAGGGGCATATCTCTTAGCACACAAGGAACTGGAAGGGCTGCAAACTACTAAATTAAAGCTCTTTGAGTTAGCTTTCCAACGCACTTGGTTTCACCTCATTCCGAGTTAGGATGAGGGAGTTATGACCATTTTCGTAAAACCTGTCTGTGCAGATTTGCAATTTCCAGTGAGCTATTTTTTTTAGGCGGGTTGGAGACGTTTTTTTTTTATAAAAAGGGGATATGTCCCATACTTAGTCATTTTTCTTAACTCCAAAAACACTCTCTAAGCCCTCTCCAAAAATTCCACCAAGATCTTCAACCAAATTCAAACATCTCAAGCTCTAATTCCGGATTCAAGACTCAATCTCAAGCTTCGATTCTCCATTCCAATCTTCATCAAGGATTCTCCAAAGTTGAGGTATGTGGGTTTGATTGTGGAAACCTTCCTTTCCACAAGTCCAACCATTTATCCTCTATTTCTACTTCAAGTTTATGGGTCCTTATGATTATTTATGAACTCTTGAATTATGGAATTACTACTACACACCCTATTATGGTCCATTTTGCATATTATCATGAAATGGAATTATTATGTGATGTTTATGGTTTACATGCTTCCATGATCAAATTATGAAGGTTGATATATATATGTATGTTGTTGGTGGGCTGATTTATATGGATTTTGGAATTGGTTGGACTTAGTATTCTTGAAATACATGATTTCATTTACATGAACAATTGCCCACCTTGTGTTTGATAAAATGCCCATTTATAGAATTCTTAGGAAAGGGAAGGTCCAAGGTACGTCCTATGAGTCGGATGGTTATGTAATTACTGAAATGATGATGAAATGGACACATGTATATGATTTTCTCTATATAAGTGTTGTGAGTCGACCAAGCCTAGTACGGGGGGTAGTAGGCCCGTATAACCGTATCGAGGGGTTGGTACCTTGGTTGCCTAGTACGGGGGGTAGTAGGCCCGTATAACCATATCGAGGGGTTTGTACCTTGGTCCCTAGCTCGGGGGGTGGTAGGCCCGTGTAACCATATTGAGGTTTGTACCTCTTTCGCCTCTCCAAGGGGGTGGTAGGCCTTGGAAATACTATATTGATGGTCACTCGCCACACATGTACTACGTCCCACTAAATATTTTTTATGTAAGCATCATTATACATATCATTTCATTAATATGCTATCTATTGGGTATGATTACGCATTTTTCCTATGATGTCCATCTAATGTAGCATTGCATTGCATCCCATATACTTAGTACATTCAAATGTACTAACGCCTACTCTATGCCTACATGATGTCACCATGTAGGGACCGGAGCACCGCTTGACCATCCTCCTCCGCGTGGCTAGTACGATTTTCTATAGTGGTTATTGGTGAGTCCTCCATTTCGGGGACGTTGCTCATGATCTTTTGCTATGTATAAAACTTTTCCTTTCTAGTTATGTTTTGACTATGAGGGTGAGCCCGGTAGTTTGTCTTGGCCCCCGCTAAGTACTCATGTTTAGAGGTGGTGTTGGACAAGTTGTGTATTATGCTTGAGCTTGACTCATCTATGGTATTTATGTATCATTTCTTTTTTTTTCTTGCTCCCTTAGTCCCGATTTCCCCCTTGATTATGCTTATCGCTTATGGTCATTCAATTGCTTCCGCGACCAAGGATGTGTAATAATACGCTATGAGGCTTGTTTGGGGTTCCTTCGGGTTCCCCATTCGCCGGTCACATCTAGGCCCTAGGCTTGGGTCGTGACAAACTTGGTATCAGAAGCACTAGGTTGAATGATCCTCGGAGTCCAACACACCGCGTTGATTAGAGTCCGATTCATGGTTGTGTTGTGCACCACAACTATGAGTAGGAGGCTATGAGACGTTTTAGGAAATGTTTCCCTTCTCAATGTTCTAAGTCGTGCTGTAGAGTTGAATTAAGTTCTTCCCTAACGGTTGTTCTTTGTTATGCTAGATCATGCCTAATACAAGAGGAAGACGAGCCCGCGCACCCGAGGAACAACCGACCAATGGGGATCTTCGGGATGCCCTTACTTTATTTGCACAAGCTATTGCTAATCAAGCCAACCACGGGACCCAAGCCCCTCAGGCTCCTACCCCGGCATCTCGGGTGAGAGACTTCGTGCGGATGAATCCCCCAGAATTCTATGGGTCTAAGTTACATGAAGACCCTCAAGAGTTCATTGATGAAGTCCATAGGATATTAGCTATCATGGGCGTGAGGTCAGAAAATAAGGCAGAGTTGGAGGCCTACCAACTAAAAGGAGTGGCCCAAATATGGTACAACCAATGGAAGAGAGAGAAGGGGGCAAACTATGTGGTGCCTTGGGAAGAGTTCAAAACGGCTTTCCTTAATCGATTCTTTCCTCTAGAGCTTAGGGAAGCCAAATTGGTGGAGTTCATGAATTTAAAACAAGAATCTATGAGTGTGAGGGAGTATGCCCTCAAGTTTAACCAACTTTCAAGATATGCTCCACACTTGGTTGCCGACTCACGGTCTAGAATGAATAAATTCGTGATGGGTGTGTCTGACCTAGTGAGTGAAGAATGCCGGTCCGCAATGTTGATTAGGGACATGGACTTGTCCCGCTTGATGGTCTATGCCGAACAAATGGAGGAGGAGAAGTTGAGGAAGAGGAGGGGTCATGAGGCCAAGAGGGCCCGTTTTGAGGGCAAGTTCCAAAGTCGAAGGGGAGGCCGATTTCATCAAGGCCAAGGGTCTTCTCATGCGCCCCATAGGGGGTTTGCCAATGACGTTCCAAGGGCCCAAGGTGTTGGTGGTATGGGTCCTAGTGATGTATGTCCGAAGTGTGGTAAGGGCCATGGTGGCCCGTGTTTGAGAAATACCGGTGCTTGCTACAGTTGTGGGGAAATGGGGCACAAGGCAATGGATTGTCCCCGAAATCGCAACAAGGGTAAGGAGGTCCGTCCACAAGGTGCCAATGCGGTTCCTTTGGGGAGAGGGGGCCGACAAGATGGTGCCCCAAGGCACAATCGATTTTATGCTTTGCATGGGAGGCAAGGGGTCGATGAAGTCCCCGATGTCGTTACCGGTATGTTGAAAATCTTTGACTTGGATGTATATGCACTAATTGATCCGGGTGCCTCTCTTTCTTTTGTCACCCCTTTTGTTGCCAAAAAGTTTCATGTTGAGCCCGACTTGTTGCGTGAGTCATATAAGGTGTCTACTCCTATTGGTGCATATATTGTTGCTAGGAAGGTCTATAGAAATTGTCCTATTTGCATCTTGCATAAAATATTGCCTTGTGATCTTGTTTAATTGAACATGGTCGATTTTGATGTTGTTCTTGGGATGGATTGGTTGCATGCATACTATGCTTCTATTGATTGTAGAACCCGTAGGGTCAAGTTCCAATTCCCAAGTGAACCCATTCTTGAGTGGGAAAGCCTAAATGTGGTAGTCAAGGGTAGATTCATCTCTTGCATTAAAGCCCGTAAGTTGATCTCTAAGGGGTGTCTCTATCACCTTGTGAGGGTTAGGGATGTG